>PVJD01003640.1:0-157862 GCA_004026545.1 Mormoops blainvillei | reverse complement strand
AGGATGCTCACAGAAATAGTTGAGCATGGTTACAAAATAGAGGAAAAAGTGAAGGCTAAGCAAAGTGAAATAAAGCAAATTATATAGGGAACCAACAGTGAAGGGAAGGAAACTGGGACTCAAATCAACAATTTGGAGCAGAAGGAAGAAAGAAACATTCAACCAGAACAGAATGAAGAAACAAGAATTCAAAAACATGAGGAGAGGCTTAGGAACTTCTGGGACAACTTTTAATGTTCCAACATCAGAATCATAGGGGTGCCAGAAGGAGAAGAGGAAGAAAAAGACATTGAAAACTTAACTGAAAAAATAAGGAAGGAGAACTTCGGCAGACTGGCAAAGGAAATAGACTTCCAGGAAGTCCAGGAAGCTCAGAGAGTCCCAAAGAAGTTGGACCCAAGGACGCACATCCCAAGGCACATCATCATTACATTACCCAAGATTAAAGAGAAGGAGAGAATCTTAAAAGCAGAAAAAAGAGAAAAGGAGAGAGTTATCTACAAAGGAGTTCCCATAAGACACTCAGCTGATTTCTCAAAAGAAACCTTGCAGGCAAGAAGGGACTGGAAAGAAGTATTCCAAGTCATGAAATGCGAGAGTCTACATCCAAGAATACTCTGTCTGGCAAAGCTATCATTTAGATTGGAAGGGCAGATAAAGTGCTTCCCAGGTAAGGTAAAGTTAAAGGAGTTCATCATCACCAAGCCCTTATTACATGAAATGTTAAAGGGACTAATCTAAGAAAAACAAGATGGTCAAAACAATGAATAGTAAAATGACAACAAACTCACAACTATCAACAACTGAACCTAAAAAAATAAAAAAAACTAAGCAAACAACTAGAACTGGAACAGAATTACAGGAATGGAGATCACATGGAGGGTTATCAGTGGGGAGGGGGAGGATGGAGGATGGGGCAAAAGGTACAGGGAATAAGAAACATAATTGGTAGGCACAAAATAGATGGGAAGGTTAAGAATAGTATAGGAAAGGGAGAAGCCAAAGAACTTATATGTATGACCTATGGACATGAACTAAGTGGTGGTAATGCTGGTAGGAGGTGGGTGCAGGGCAGAGGGGAATAAAGGGAAGAAAAAAATGGGATCACTGTAATAGCATAGTCAATACAATATATTTAACAAAAAAAATGCATTGAATGGACATCAAGGAATATATATAAAGGACACATGGACAGAGTCAAAGGGGGTAGGTTCGAGCGTGGGAGGTGGGGATGGGTGGGGCAGGGCTAGTCATGGGGGGAAAATGGAGAAAACTGTACTTGAACAATAGAAAAACAAAAAGAACTGCACCGTGGTGTAAAGGGAGTGAGTTTGGTGTCAAGCCTACCCAGGTTTGGACTCTATCTCTGCCTCCTGCTAGCTAATTCCCTGAAACTGTCTCCTCATCTACAACAATGCAAGTATTTGCCACCTCATGGCTCTTGTGAAAATTGCATTAGGTCATATTCGTAAAGCACATGGGCTTGGCTTTGGTTAGGTACTAAATAAATTACCGTTATTATTTATTATTAAGAGTAGTTGTCAACTTGATTATAAAAGTTAGAAAGAGCCATTCAACTGTAAGGTAACAAATGGCCAAATATGTGTTTCTCATAAATCATAATATCACAAATGTTTGAGAGACATGAGAACTTGTGTGAGATTGACCTTCCTTGCACCTTGGCTCCTCTGTCTATCCAATGGGGTAATAGTGGCACCTGCCTTCAGTGTTATGTTGAGGGTTAAACAGGGATATGCTTAGTGCAATAAGTAATAAATGCTGGCTATTTATTTTTAACAATGCCATGAACAGCTTGCAGACTTTGGAGAAAGTAGACATAAAGCTCCTTGGGGGACTGGGCCTGTGTATTTTATATCTCTTGTATAATTCCAGCACCCAGCCCTTGACGGATGGCGTCATGGGAGATGTGGTCATTCTTTCCTATATTTAAAAAATAAATGTCTGAAGAGTGACTTTATGAGGAGTATGGGCATCCTTGCATTTTATGGCGCAGATTTTCTTTCCCTGCCTGTAGCCTGGGCTTCATAAAAGCATAACGGTGACAGGCAGCATCTGGACAAAGCTGAGGAGGGGTTTAACTTTCAAGACCTAAGCCAGCATCACTCAGCATCAACTTCAAGTACAAATGGGCAGCAGTTTGCAGCAGCTGTCGAGGCTGTGCTCTCCACTCCCTCCCAGACCTGCTCCCCTTCTCAGCGACTCGGGGGAGGGACACCCAGGTACGGCACCACTCCCCAGGGAACTCACAGCTCCAGGACATAGAAACAATATTAATTCGAATTCTGAGGAGAGGTGCTAACTAAGCACACAGACACCTGCCATTAAAACAGATTTGGAAATCAGCTCAGACCAAGCACTTCAAACTCAGCAGAGCCTCCTAGTCTTTGGAGCCTAATAAATTGAATGGCTGTGTGTCCATGCATGCACGAATTTCTTTTTTTCTTTCCATTGCCCAAATTAACTGTTTTAGAGTCCCCTGCTGTGACAAATAATCCTCCATCCCCCCAAAGGACTCAATCCATTGATTTGTAATTTTAGATAAAGCACTCCCTCTTCAGAAACCACTCTGATCTTTATAAAAATCACAGGATAAGAAAAAGCCACGGGGCAAGATGTCATCAAAAACCTGCTTAAAAATGAGAATGAGCATAACCAAAAATTTAAAAATACTGATAGGTTTCAGGCTTAGAACAAATTTTAAAATTTGACTTAAGTTGATTAAGTTCTAAGGTTGGTTGCAGTCAACAAATAGACTATACTTTTTAGTCCATCTTTAGCTAGGTTGGTTAATAATAAAATCTTTCTTTGATGGCTTTTGGTGTCCCTACTGACCCTGGTTAAAAGCTCTGCAGGCTCAAAGCTTAAAACAAGGTTTGGGGAGCATCTTCCAGTTAATGGATTGACACAGCGTGGCCTTCTCTACTTTCGGGATTCATGTCAGTTAGAGCTTATGAGGAAAGACTGGTGAAGGTGAGAACTAACGGGTCCTGACTGAGTCCCACAGCTCCGACTGGCTGCGATGTCGGCCCTAGTCCCTTACTGTGCGTTGCTGTGTATAATGCAGTCCCATGTATAGTGCGAACCCATGTTTTTGGCCCAAACTTGCAGAAAAAAAATTTTTTCATTTTAATTTTTTAATTCGATTTTTATTTATTTATATTTATAGAAATAAAACCAACTGTCATATTCCAGGATATTATTTTGCAGATGGATATCGTTATTGCTTTTAGAGGTATCATTTTAATGCATAAGCATAAATAGAAGAATTTAAAACATTTATATAGATATAGAATTAGTACTACACATATATAATGCACATCCTTACTTTTCCCTTGAAAATTTGGGCAAAAAGGTGTGCATTATACACAGCAAAATACGGTAACTTTTCCAGAGTCTTCATCTGTAAAATGGGACTAACCCTAGCACCTATCTCATCATGTATTTGGTGTGAGGATCATATATAAGAATCCATATCAAGCACTTAGCACAATGCTATGAGACGTTAATATTTGACAGATGAGAAAACTGAGTCAGAGAGGTGAGGTGGTCTGGTCAGGCCACGGAATGAGTTATTTGTAGAACTTGGATGGGACGCTAGCCCTCTCTGAACTCTGAAGCTACTCATGTCTCCTCTTTGCCATCGTGCTTCCCTCTTCTCTTCTTTCTGGAGCCCTCCCCACATGCCCACCATGGCAGCTTGTCCTGCTGCATGAGCTACAGTGTAAGGGCATGTGAGCAGTGATCATTTGTGCTGTGCTCCCTGGTCAGGTCTCTGGGCCTCCTCTGTGCCACAAGGAAGGGATGTTGGGAGTTGATAGGGCCTTACTGTCACTAGAGAGAAGTCTTAGGAAACCATTCAGACAGAGACTTAGAGCCCTTCGTGTTGGTGAATGAGGAGCTTTGAAGCTGCTCCTCAGACCCATTTAAAACAACAGAAAGACACCATTCAGACCCAGGTGCTTCTGCCAAGTGTGTCTCCCTTTCAGGTTTCCTTCGTGTGGGCCAAACAATGGGCCACAGTACCTAGGCTGGTGAAAGGGAACAATATTCTCGTGAAGAAGCACAAGACAGCCTTTCTCTGAGCTGGCTTTTGTCGGATGAGCTGTCATTGAAATACGGTGAAGGGGACCGTGATAAGCAAATGGTTTTGGGGACAGAGTTATGTCAAGTGATGATAAAGAGGGAAGCTTTCTGAATAGCCCATTGGCACTTGCCTATGAGAAGGCTGAGAAGGAGTTTTAAGATATTATGCAAGAAGGTTGAGAATGGAGCTGTAATAATGTGACTTCTCCACATTATCCACCTTTGCAGTAAAGCTTTCTGAGCGACATCATCGGCAACAGCATGCTGTTATCTTTTGCAACAGCGTGGATGGAACTGGAGAGCATTATGCTAAGTGAAATAAGGCAGCCAGTGAAAGACAAATGCTATATGATCTCATCTGTAAGAGGAATCTATTGAACAAAATAAACTAACAAACAAAATAAAACCACAGGCATGGAAACATGAAACAGAATGAAAGTTACCAGAGGGGAGGGAAGAGGGGGATAATGGTGGAAAGAAGGGGAAGGGACTAGACAAAGAACATGTATGAATGACCCAAGAACATGGACAACAGTGTGGGGATTGACTGTGGGAGTGAGGGTGGGGTGTGGGGTGAGATGGGTGGAGGAGGGCAAAGAGAGAAGAATTGGGACAACTCTAATAGAATACCAAAAAAAAAATTAATAAAAGAAAAGGTGATGTATTATCCACTGGACTTCAGAGGGAGACTTGCTTTAGCAGGTTATTTCCCAGGGACCAAGGATTTTGACCCCTACATTGAGGAAAGTGTCATATGCGATAATGCTATTTTATGAACTGTGACCCTGCCTTTGAGAAAGTGGAGAGAGTAGGAGAGAGCTTTTAAATGGGGTCAGAAGAGAACATTAAACTTGGCATTCCAATAAAATCCAGGGTTCTGACAACTGCATCTCCATTTCTAAAGGGAGGAAAAGGCTATCTATTCAACATAGCAAGTCTTATTTTACTTTTCTGAAGGCAGCAGGAGGTTGTGAAAAATACAAGGGCTTCAAGGGCAAAGAGGCCTGGGGCTTGGTCTCAGATGTACTGCTTATAAGCTGTGTGGCTTAGGGAAAGCTGCTTAACCTCTCTGTGTCTTGTTTGTTGGCCTTGGAGGGCAATGATGCCTACCAACTATGGCACTGGGGGATTTTTAATGAGACAAAAAATTTAAAAGTACCCAATAGCATGCCTACCACAGGGTAGACACTCAGGAAGTCTTAGTTCTCATCAAATGAAATGTACTCATTTGAATTAACACTTCCACTGTTAGAAGGGGGACAAACAACAGGGATCTTGCAGAGTAGATAGAAAGAAGGAACCAGTGACCTTTAGGGTTTCCTCCAAACCAGGATACCATGCTTCTCCTTCATGTTTGTCAATTGTCTGTAGGTGTTAACATGCACAAGGATTCGTGTTTGGGGAGCAATCATTTGACAGAAAAACATGAATAAATTGGAGCTGTAACCATTAAATCCTTACCAGGACTTTTCCATGGCGAAGATAGAACAGCTTTAGGCTCCTTATTTAAATGAGAGATATTTAAATCACCCAGTCCATTTACTTACTTAATGTGGGGAATGATGATGACAGCTAACATTTTGGGAGTGAGTACTTACCATGATCTGGGCACTGAGTTAATATCAGATATTAATATATTATCTCATTTGATCCTCACAAGCCAAAATGAGAAATATTATCCTTATTTTACAAGTAAGGGAACTGATGCTCAGAGAGGTTAAGTAGCTTGCCCAAGGTCACACAGCTGGTAAGTGATGAGATTCAGATTTGAATCAGGCAGTCTAACTCCATAGTCTTTGCTCAAAGCTACTAGGCTACACCACTTCAAACTGAGCGGGCTTCTCCTCCACCGAAAATCCTGTGATGTTGAAGCCTAGAAATATGTCAGATCCTCATGTGTAAATTGAGAATCATGACAGCAGCTAAGATAAGTGACTCAGTAATTTCAGGGCCTGTACAGAAGTTCATAGACAGTAGAGGAGACAAAAATGGAAAAGTGGAAATATAACATGATGTGAAAGGGAAGAAAATGGGTGAGGTGCCTGGACTGAGAGTCGAGGCTGATTTTATGTAGCCCTGAAACTTGAGCTGAGTCTCTATTTTAAACTCTTAAGAGAATGTTTTAGTAAAGATAAAATAGTAACTAGAAAATAACTTCAAAGTAAGACTTCCCTAGGCATGGTTAGGTAAAATTTCATTTGATTTACTTAATTCTCAGTAATCATCCATCTCTGTCTTTTGAGTAGATATAATGGAATGGTCCAATAAGAGTAGAGGGTGATTTGAGGGTTTCAGGTAATGTTCTTGGCCTGAACTGGATCTCAAAGGAAAAGTGGAAACCAACTTTTGAGCTGAAAACTTGAAGGGATGTCATTTAGTCAGAGTCAAACATGTTTAAAATCTCACAGCTAGTACATGGCAGAACTGAAATTCAGACCTTGCCCAGTCTGACCCCAAAACCCAGGGAACAATTTCCATTTGAAAAAAAGGGGGATAAAACCTCAGAAAATATCACTTACGACACCATCAGACTCTCTGTAGGGACATAAATGTTTACAAACTTTCCCAAAAGCAGTTTGCAATATATATCCTGAGTTTGAGAAATGTTCTTACCTGTTGACACATTAATTCAACTTGTAGAAATTTATCATAAGGAAATAACCACAAATGAAAACCAGTTAGACGTATATAAAGACATTCAAGAAACCATTGTTTGTAATAATGAGACTTTGGAAATATTCTACATGTCCATTAGGAAAATAAAATGGTAATTATGGGATATCCACATGACAGATTATTATCTAGCTATTGAAAATACCATTTTGAATTCTTTTTATGATTAGGCAGTGCTTACGAGGGCTCAGCAACTAATGAGCTGTGTAAAAAAAAAAACATATCCTAGTAAAATTGGATGACATTAGCAATATTCAAATGATAATAATACATGGAGAGATTATGGTTGATATTTTATTTTATTTCTTATATTCGTCTCTATCTTCCAAGTTTTCTCCAATAAACATACATTGCTTTTATCATTTAAAATAAGAACAAATAAAAACCACACATATTTGGAGGTTGGAGTAACTTCCTTAAATGGCAAAGGCAAATTCTTATTTTGAATCTTTAAGGTGCAAAAGTAACGGATGCATCTGCAATGATGGGGCTGATTCCATAACAGAGGTTTACTCTAAAAGTGATGTTGAGATGCTGTGATGAGAGTTCCTGGGACAGGGAATGGGATGGGATTTATCTGTCCTTTCCTCCAGAGTAACAGAGGAGCCTCACTGGGTTCAGGGACTGGCACCTTAGCCTTGGTTTCCCCATATCCATGCATCCACCTACCAATTCAATACTATGCATTAAGTGACAGCTGTGTTCCAGATAGTGCCTAAGGCCCTTGAACTTCAACGATGAATCATAGACAGATTGGGAAGTCTTGACAGTGTTCTGTAACCAGGATTGCTTTTGTCCCTAATGACAAAGGCAACTTGTGAATTCCTCATTATGCTACTTAACTAAGCTATGCTTCAGTTCGATCATTTTGATTCACTTTATTCAACCAACATTGGCTAAGTACACACAGGGTAGGGCACTGAGGCAGTCTTTTCAAATGTTAGAGTACAGAAAGCTTACTTGATGATTGTGAAGAATCCGTATATCTGGGCCCAAGCTCTGAAAATTCTGGTTTGTTAGGTACAAGTAGTCTGAAAAGCCACCTTTTCCACTAAGGGCCCAGGTGAGTGATGCAGGTAGCATGAGAACACACCTGGGAAACTATGATGGGTTGGCTGAAAAACCCAAAATAATAACAACAGAGGCTAGCCTCCAAGACCTCATAGTTCAGAGGATCATAAAAACAATTGTAAATTTATTAGAAAAAATATAACCACCCATCTCAACCACACACACACAAATCATAACTAACTCTAGTTTAAGACTTACTGAGCACTGGAGATTGTACAAAACACTTTGATGATCCCATTTAATTCTCCTAACTGCTCTGTGAGTTAGCTATTCTTATTTCCATTTTAAAAATAAGAATGAATGAATTTAACTGTGGTTTCTACCTAGCAATGGCAGATCTAAGATATAAACTCAGGGTTTTTCACACCAAAGCTGTGCTCTTAACCAGCTCAACACAGTCTGTGCTGTGAAAACACTTTGGTGACAAATAATTTGAATTGGGCAGTAAGGGACACAAGGGACGTGGGGGGTCTCCTAGGATGCCGCGTCAGGTACCTGAGCCAAGTCTTGAAGAGCTAGAGCAGCAAAGAAGGAAGAGGCCAGGTGTGAGCTGGCCTCTGACTGGGAGCTGCCATGACTGGGAGTTGGCTGTCCTTGGACGAATGCTGCGAGGATGCAGGAAACAGGCTCTAGAAGGGGGAGCAGGATCACAAGGCGCCATGTTCTCTATCCCCATTTTGGGGATTTGGGTCTCACACTACATCTAACACAGATATTAGAGCAAGGAAATAGAAACCATCAGTTTTACGTTTTCGAAATTTCCCTTTATTTGGAAAGAAGATGCAGGGCTGTCATGGTTGATAGGCAATAGGATTCTCTAACACGGGGAAGCCGTGGGAAAAGTCTTAGAACTAACAAGAAAAGGCAGTTAAATGGCTACACAATAGCTTCCTTGTATATTAGCAATAAGCGGTTGGAAAATAACAATGGAAAACGATCTTATTCTCCCACAGCAGCAAAAAATAATTTGTTTTTAAACCTTTAAGGAATAAACTTAACTATATGAAGAAAATTACAATACCTTACTGAGAAACATTAACAAATACCTTGGCTTCATGGAGAAACACGTCATATTCTTAAAAGGCAAGATTTAATATTATAAATAGGTTCTCTCTTAATTAATGTACTGGCTTAATACAATTATGATATAAATTCCAGCAGGACATATTTTGGGAATCTTGACAAACTGATTATAAAATGCATTTGGACAAACACATAGGCGAAGAAAGCCAAGGAAAACTATATTAGGGAAGGTAGCAAGGTGAAGTTGTAATATATTTAATATCTGTGAGTGCTTGGGGGGGTGATAAATTTAAAAGTGTGACACTGCTACAAAAAGAGATCATTGGAACAGAAGAGAGAGACTAGCAACTGATGCTAATATAACACACACACACACACACACACACACACACACTAAGGTATCAAATTCATGATAAGGCTGCTGTTTCAAAGTGATGTAAAACAAAAGATTCTTCAACCCATAGTGCTCAAACAACTGGTTAGCTCTTTACTTTAGCAATATGCCAAGCAAAATTCTGGGTGGCTGACTTTGCCACTCGTACTTTGGTTATAACTTGCTTCCTCCAACCATCTGGGTTTAGTACAACTCAGTTCTACTCCCACAGCTGCCTTGAGCACAGCACTCATCACAGGGAGATACTTTTCTGTTTAATTATCTGTCTCTGTGTCTAGACCCTAACCTCTTAGGAGGTCAGCAACTTTGCCTTATTTGTATCTGTGTCCCCTAAAATATAGTAGGTGTTCAATACACATTGTTGTGTGATGGGTAAATGGACCTAATGCGCATGCTTCCTCCTGGTCCCGAAGCTTGACGAAGGCAAGATGGCTTCATTTTGCAATCTCTAAACCTTGTAAATCATGCTTCAGATAGAGCTCTCAACAAATATTGAGTACAAGAATCACGATCACATTGACAGGTGTTTCCATTTTTCCGAAATTATTTTGAACTTTAGTGTGTTGTCATCTTCTTAGCTATGGCTCTTTTATCTCTTGGATACAATTTAATTAGATCACAGATGGGAGGCACACTGAGAGGAGAAATCCATTTCAGTATCTGAGACACATTCACTCAGTCTTTCTTCTATTTTTAATTTTTATTTTTAATGACAGTTGATATTCTTTATTATTTTATATTAGTTTCAGGTATATAGCATATTGATTAGATGTTTATATAATTTACAAAGTGATGCCCCCAATAAGTCTAGTAGCCACTTGGCACCATAAATAATTTTTACAATATTTTTGACTATATTCCCTATGCTTTACTTTACATCTTCATGACTATTCTGTAACTGCCAATTTGTACTCCTTAATCCCTTCACCATTTTCACCCAACCCCTCAGCCCCCCTCCCATCTGGCAACCATCAGTTTGGTATCTGTGTCTATGAGTTTGTTTAGGTTTTGTTTTATTTTTGTTCTTTAGATTCCACATATAAGTGAAATCATATAGCATTTTTCTTTCTCTGTCTGACTTATTTACTTAGCAAAATGCCCTCCAGGTCCATCCATGTTGCTGCAAATGGTAAGATTTCATTCTTTTTTATGGTCGCGTAATAATATTCTATTGCATATGTGAGCCACATTTTCTTCATCCACTCATCTATTGATGGACACTTAGGTTGCTTCCATATCTCAGCTATTGTAACTAATGCTGCAGTGAACATAAGGGTTCATGTATCATTCTGAATTAGTGTTTAAGTATGCACCCCTATGTTCATTCAATCTTTCATTCAACACACATGTTGATACCTATTACATGCTAAGCAATATTCCAAAGACCAGTGTGCCTAAGTTTTAATGGCCTAAGTTTGGGCAACTTTCTGTGTATCATCTCAGCTCTTTCTCTATTTCCTGATTCCAGGCAATCATTAATATTCCTGAGTAATTTCTATGATATTTGTTTCTCCTCGAAGCCATGAAAAAGAGGAAAACCATCGGGGGAGTTCATGCAATAATAATGTCCACTTGCAGTGGCCCCTTCTGAACATTGCCTGGATGGTTATGGAGAAGCTTTTCTCCTTCAGCTGGAGAAATGCCATTAATCAAAGCTCCAAATCCACGTGGAAGATGCTGTCCCTGGACAAAGCGAGAGTGGTTTCCACTCTCTTCCTTTTCGTCAGCGGATACCTCTAATCAGTCGCCATAAGACACAGCTCAGTCACTCTCAGCCAACATGTCTTTGCTGCTCACCTTTGCATTGAGAGATCCCTTTGATGTCTTTATTTGCCGCTGGCTCTACAGCTCAGGGTCTTTAATCAAACCACAGTGGCTGATTTATTGGAACACATTCACCCACATGGTTGTCCTTCAAACCAATGCCTGTGCTGGATTCACCATAAGACCCAGGGTCATGAAATCTGAATTCTTCCTGTGTGTACATTACAGCTTCCTATTAACATCTACTTTCACTACTTCCTGGGACAAAACAAGGAGCCTGGGACTCATTTTTTTGAAATTGTCATTGTTGCCATCATCGTCACTACCATTAATTAAGAGCTCAGCATGGCTTAAGTGTTGCACATACATTATGTCCCTCAATCCATTTAATCCTCACAATATATAGCCTTAGGAAACAGGAAATGTTCTAGAGGCTATTAACTTAATTAAGCCAATTTAATTTTTGATCCATTACCTATATCATATATTCAGAGGAGTGTCATTTCCTCCCATTTTTGTTTTAGTTTTACTAAACTTATTTTCATCAGATCAATTTTTCACATACATATTGATTAGAAATGTTTTAACCTCATGGTGTCGATGCCACTTTTTGACCTGGCAAATATTTAACCCTATCATTCCTATCTGGCAAATGTTCAACATTTTTAATTACTGTGGAGTTTTACTCTGTATTTTTAAAATAGACCCTCAATTACAGTTATCTCCAAATGATTAATTTGTATTGATACAATACTTTTATATGAATTCTATTAAGTCAGTTTATGTCATCAATTTTTTTATACATTGCAATTCTTTTATTCCCCTAAAGTTAATTTGCTTTATTTTCTTTTCCTTCCTTGCTACCTTCCTTTGTTCTCCCCACTGTCCCTGCCTTTTTCCTTCTACCCTCCTTCCTTCCTGTTCCTTTTTAAAGACATTAGTTCGAACCGAGCAAGGTGAGGCATGCATGCGATGAGGTGGTGGCGGCAGCCCCCAGTGGGTCAGAGGGCACATGGGGTGAGAAAAGCAGTGATGGTGGGAGATTGGCTACATACACGGAGTTTGATTAAATAAGTAAGTATATCCAGCATAATATAAGCCAGTTTTTCCCTCTGTAGGATAAGACCCTTACAAATACAGAAAAGGAGAAAACTGGTATAAACCCTATGTGGCATTGGATTGAAATAGAAGATAGTGTTGTGAGCTCATGGTTTTCAATATAGATAAATAGATAAAGGGAAAAATAGATATAATGTATTTAAATTTATTAAGTATATTTTATAATAAAATTTTATTTATAAAGAAATATATAGAAAATATACACATATATGTATATAAATATCTCCTAGTGCTGCTTGGGGAGGATAACACTCCAAAAGTGACGCGAACACGTAGTGCCCTGACCTTGATTTCTAAGTGCCGTTTGGTTAATATTCAAGACAATGCACCAAGAAGGACACATCTTCATTTCTGTGCTACTCCTGCCAAAGACTTATAACCCTAATCTAATAACGAGGAAATATTTGGCATTCCAACTCGAGGAATAGTCTACGAAATAATTGGCATATAATCCTTAAAAGTATCAAGGTCATGGAGACAAAGACTGTGGAACTGCAGTATTTTAGACTGAAAGACACGTAGTAACTAAAATGTAACACGAGATTCTGGAGCTGATCCTTTTGCTATAAAACACAGGACTAAGACAATTAGCAAAACTTGACTGGGTCTATCCAATAGATGGCAAAAATGTTGAAACATTAATTTCCTGGTTTTGAATTTCCTGGCTTTACTATAGTTATTCAAAAAGAATGTCTTTGTCCTGGGAATTACTAAAATATTTGTAATTAATGGGACATCGTGTCTTCAGCGCATTCACAAACATTTCAGAACCTTTTATTTGACTATTCCTACAATTTTTCCCCATATTTAAAATTAGTTTGAAATACAAAATCCAAAAAATATTTTATTTCAATTGTTAAATGTAAAATACTTGCTATAAACTAAAAGAGGTGCAGAAAATAATTTCACAAAAGAGAAACCAAATAAAAACCATGGTAAAGTAAAATAAATATTGGCCCTGACCAGTATCGCTCAGCTTGTTGGGCATCATCCCGCAAGCGGAAATGCCTCGGGTTCAATTCCTGGTAAGGGCGCATGCCTGGGTTGCAGGTTTTGTCCCCAGTCAGGTGTGTGCAAGAGGCAACCCATCGATGTTTCACTCTCACATTGATGATGCTCTCCCTCTCTTCCTCCTTTTGCCCCTTTAGAATCAATTTTTTAAAAAAGTAAAATAAATATTGAAGAGCACAAACATTATAACCAAATCTCCTAGGTTCTATTTCACCATCTGCCTTTGTTTGCTGTTTGATCTATCTGGGCAAGTTCCATAAATTCCCTTTGTCTCAGTTTCAATGACTGTCAAATGAGCATAACATTAATTTCAATATCCGAGTCTTATTTGAGAATTAAGTAAAATAAACTATAAAAAGTGTTTGTCATATTGATTGGTCCATAAACAGCTCTGATTAGGGTTAGCCATTTAAAAAAACATTATTAGTAGTTTTTTAAACTAAATCACATTTCCTCAGATGAAATTTTGCATGTCTAAATTTTGTCAAGAATATTTGAATTTTCCAACAACTTTTCATTTTTCAAATCAGACTTCACCAGTCTGTACAGTTTTATCTGTTATCAGTTTTATTTTCTGTTAATCATTCTACCAAGTATAATTTTATCCTGAGGTCATTTTTTCTGTTGCAGATTTTAGTGTTACCAAAGGAAAAAAAAAGCTGTGATTCTTCAGGCAGTTTATCAACTATAACAAATTTTACTGTATGCAGATTTAACAGTTGTCAGTTTTAGCGTGTGTCATATATTTCTATGAGTAATGTGTATTATAAATTAGAAAGAAGACTAAAGGCATTTTATCATCTCTTGCATCGGAAAACACTCACCTGAAAATCAGATGTGTAGACATGGATGCACATGAACGTCAAAATGGTGAGGCGTATGCTTGCCCTGTATCCCACGCCTTGTCTGGGATATGGGGAACTGAAACTGTGGGTGAAAGACTCAATTTTGCTTCCTTTAATCCAAAGATTTCAGTATGCCTACAAGAAATTCCACACATACATAGCAGCACATGATTACTGCAGAAAGAAAGAACCCTGGCTTTAGAATCTAATAGCCTTGGTCTTAGATCCCTGCCCTCCCACATCCAAGCAGCATGACATTGGGTAAGCCACATGACCTTTCAAAGCTCTAACCCCCTCAATTGTAAAATTGGGTGGGAGTGGGGTTTACTGTCCACCTTTAGAATTTTGAAGACTGAAGGGGGTAATGTATGGAATGCATTATCCCTAGTGCTTTATAGACAATAGGTATTCAACAAATAAAAAGTCCTGGAACTATCACAGTGGTGAGATTGAGTGACTAGATACTAGAGGCGCTAGACATTCACTGTCAGATATAACTTTCTGCGATGATGGAAATGTTCTATATAGATGTCGCCCAATACTGTTCTCACTAGACACATAAGGCTATTGAGCACTTGAGCTGTGACTAGTGTAAATGAGGAACTAAAATTTTCATTTAATATACATTAACTTATTTAGTTTTTTGAACTTTTTGAAACTACGTACAGTGATGCCTCGGTACCTACTCGCTGTTAATTAGTTCCAGAGCTAGCGACAAGTGCCGAAATAGATGAGTACCAAACACGGCGAGTGATGAAGCATCTTCTCTTGCAGGGCATCGCCATGGCTTGTACAAGTTCTCACAAGCACGACAAGTCCCAAGCAAGCGCAGAGTGCTGAAACACTTTTTTTCTTGTCAAAATGCAATGAGTATAGATTTTGACAAGTTCTGAAGTCAATGAGTACTGAGATATGACTATATTTTATTTAAAAATATGAATCCATTAATGAAGCATCAGCACTGAATACAAACCAATGTCATGTGCGTTCCTTTCTGGAGACAGATTAAAAAAAAATATGAGGTCTGTCCAGAAAGTATCCAGCCAAAGTATGTGGCAATAGGTTCCTGAGGATGGTAGAACTCCCATTTGCCCAGGTCTTTGCCATTTTCAAGGTCTGTGTCTTCTTCTGACCTCACACAAATCTCTTCCCCATTTCTGGCCTCAAGTGACATGCACTGGTTGATTTATTCAGTCATTTGTGACTCAAATGTTACTTATTTATTTATTATGAGATTATTTTCTCCCAGGGTATTTTTTAAAAGATTTTATTTATTTATTTTTAGAGAAGGGGAAGGGAGGGAGAAAGAGAGGGAGAGAAATATCAATGTGTGGTTGCCCCTCAAGCACCCTCTACTGGGGACCTGGCCCGCAACCCAGGCATGTGCCCTGACTGGGCATCGAACCTGTGGCCCTTTGCTCTACAGGCTGGTGCTCAATCCACCGAGCCACATCAGCCAGGCTCAAACATTTATTGAGAGTACATTATGTCTTAGGTTACAGTACTAGGCATTAGAGATAAGTCAGAAAACCAAAAGAGACAGTCCCTACCATCATGAAACTTAGAGTCTACTGGGTGATGGTAACAAATTCCTTCAGTGCCATAATTCCATGCATAGCCCATGTTTCCGTTACTATGGCTGGGGAGCAAAATCACCAAGAAACATGGTGTCTTAAAATCACGGTTTATTCTCTTTCATGGTTTCTGTGAATCAGGAGTTAGAGAGCAGCTTGGCTGCGCAGTCTGGCTTGGGGTTTCTCATGAAACTGCAGTTAGATGGTAACTGGGCTAGAAGTGCTTGTGAAGATTTCTTTACTCACCTGTCTGGCAGCTGATGGCAGGAGGACTCAAACAGATGGAGGCTCACACATGAGGGCTCCTTGGTCTTCTCCTTCACAGTTTGAAATACAGGTGCATCTTACAAATACATGATAAGTGAAGGTCAGAATACGTGACCACTAGGAAAAAGCAAACTCTCTTTCCTGGCCCCCAGACTGGTGTTCTTAGAGCTCAAAGAAGCAGGAAGGGGATGGCTAGCTCACAGAAATGACCAGTAAATCAGATTGGAAACTTAAGAGGGGCAGCATTACCCCTCCCTTCTGCCCTGCTGCCCTTCCATTTGCTTAGAAGGGAAACACTTCTATAAATATAAGAGAAATGGGATTTAGTGTCCACTCTTGATATGCTTGCATGGTTTTATCAATGCATTCTCTTACGTCAGCTGTAGTTTATCACAACACCTGGATTTGACAAACTGTAAGTAGCTGGTTTGTCAGATGATGCCTTTTGCATAAACATTTAATATTTCTGCTATAGAAATGAGGCATCTGCATTCAAGCATTTTTTAATGTGAACAGATTAGAAAATTATTTTAGAATATGTTTTCTTGATTATGCTATCACAGTTCTGCCATTTTTTCTCCCCTTTATTCCCCTCACCCTTTACCCCCTCTCCCATCAGCATCACCTCACCCCCACCTTAGTTCAGGTCCATGAGTTGTACATATAAGTTCTTTGGTTTCTCCATTTCCTATACTATTCTTAACCTCCCCCTGTCTATTTAGTGCCTATCAATTATGCTTCTTATTCCCTGTACCTTTTGCCCCATTCTTCCCCCTCCCCCTCCTCACTGATAACCCTCCACATGGTCTCCATTTCTGTGATTCTCTTCCTGTTCTAATTGTTTGCTTAGTTTGTTTTTGTTTTTAGATTCAGTAGTTGATAGTTGTGAGTTTGTTGTCCTTTTACTGTTCACAGTTTTGATCTTCTTTTTCTTAGATAAGACCTTTTAACATTTCATGTAAAGGGCTTGGTGATGATGAACTCCTTTAACTTTACCTTATCTGGGAAGCACTTTATCTGCCCTTCCATTCTAAATAGTAGCTTTGCTGGCTAGAGTAATCTTGGATGTAGGTCCTTGGCTTTCATGACTTTGAATACTTCTTTCCAGCCTCTTCTTGCCTGCAAGGTTTCTTTTGAGAAATCAGCTGAGAGTCTTATGGGAACTCCTTTGTAGGTGACTGTCTCCTTTTCTCTTTTTTCTGCTTTTAAGATCCTCTCATTATCTTTAATCTTGAGTAATGTAATAATGATGTGCCTTGGGGTGTGCTTCCTTGGGGCCAACTTCTTTGGGACTCTCTGAGCTTCCTGGACTTCCTGGAAGTCTATTTCCTTTGCCAGGCTGCCGAAGTTCTCCTTCATTATTTTTTCAGTTAAGTTTTCAATGTCTTTTTCTTCCTCTTCTCCTTCTGGCACCCCTATGATTCGGATGTTGGAATGTTAAAAGTTATCCCAGAGGTTCCTCATCCTCTCCTCATTTTTTTGAATTCTTGTTTCTTCATTCTGTTCTAGTTGAATATTTCTTTCTCTGTAATTCACTGTTGGTTTCCTGTATATATTTTTTATTCACTTTGCATAGCCTTTGCTTTTTCCTCTATTTTGCGACCACACTCAACCACTTCTGTGAGCATCCAGATTACCAGTGTTTCAAACTCTGCATCTGATAGGTTGGCTATCATCTCATTGCTTAGTTCTATTTATGGAGCTTTGATCTGTCCTTTCATTTGAGCCATATTTCTTTGTCTTGGTGCTCCTGTTATGTTGTAAGGGGCAGAACCTTAGGTATTCACCATGGTGGGGTAACACACTTTGCTGCGTAGTGGCACTGTATGTGGGGAAGGGGTCAGAGAGGGAACAATGCTGCTTGCTCAGCTCTCACCCTGTTTTCAGTCACTTCCCCCAGAACTCACAAGCAAATTGGGCCCTTCCGGTGCTGATTCCCAGTGGGTGGGTTTGTTTCATTCTGGGACCCAGTGGGTCTCTCCAACAAACTCTACTGTGAGACTTGGAGTTTCTCCTGCCACCACAATCCCCACAGGGTTTTACAGCCAGAGGCTTTGAAGCTTTCTTTTCCTACACTGGAACCTGGGGTTGCGATGTCTCTCTCGCTCCACAGTTGTTCCTCCCAGTTTATCCACATGCAAATGTGGGAACACCTGGTCCACCAGCTGCTGCCTTGCCATGCATCTTCTCCACCCTGGCTGCCTGTCTCCGCTCCTCCCACAAGTCTGGATGAATGTTTCTTCTTTAACTCCTTGGTTGTTGGACTTCCATATAGTTCAGTTTTTCTGGCAGTTCTGTTTGTTTTATGTTTTTAAATTTGTTGTTGTCCTTCTTTTGGTTGTGTGAAGAGGCAAAATGTATGTATTTATGACTCCATTTTGGCCAGAAGTCTAAAAAATCATATACTTGAAAGGCCTTGAAATCAACAAGCTGAGTGGGGCATGGTGCATCTAAATCCCAGACATTCTCTGTGAGCTCTGTAACCTTGGCTAAATCACATGGAAGCTAAGTCACATGATTTAGTGAAATGACCAAAAATAGGCTTTGGAAATAGAAAGGTCTTATTCAGATCTTGGATTTCCACATTCCAGCTGTGACCTTCAGCACATTATCCAGCTCTCTTTGAATATCACATTTATCATTGATAAATGGAAAATGAAAACACCAACCTAGTAAGATTGCCTTCTGGGTGAACTCAAATAATATAGGCAAAATGGTATAGCATTTGGCAGTAAGAAGAGGCTGAATTAAAGGCCATACTTGTCAATTCTCTTTCCCTTTGTCCTCCCCTCTCTGTTTCCTCATCTTAAAAATGGTGTGGACCTCAATGGTTTCAAATGGTTGACCTAATGGTTCCTTTCTGCCAAAAATAATTCTAATTAATTCCTGGGGCTAAGTACTAGGACACAGATGGGTCATATAGACATGAAAACGGAACAGGTGGACAGGCATTAGGGGTGTATGGGTGTGAAGTTGCAAACTGGTGGCAAAATCAGAGGAGCAACTTACAGGTGAATAGGATCAAAGATACACGAAAATAGGGAGTATTCTGTTATGGGACGCATTGAGTGCTTCTGCTGAGTAATCTCAGACCAAGAGAAATCAGGTGAAATGGTGAGTTCAGTGGCTTCAGTTCTAGGTTGAATAAGGGCTTCGTGCTTTGTGGGAGGTGAAGCACGTTCGACACAAAGGCAGAACTTGGGAAAGGCTGCCATTCTTCACCCACCGAATGCTGCGCTGCGCATGGGCACTTACCAACGCAAGGGCGAACCTCACATAACAGCTAGCCTTTGTGCTTGTACGAGACCCTGTTTTAAGTAGGTTGCATGTGTTAATTCATTCTCGACAATCACTTCATCATGTAAATACTGGTATGTATGGGGTATAGGGAAGTAAGTGGCCCAAGATCACAGAAAAAGACAGGGTGGGAATTCAGCTCTTCTGAGTCCAGGAACCCTGCTCTTAATCACTGCTCTGTAAAGACTGTGGAGGGACTGGTCATCTATTAGAGCCACAGCGGGCTTAGGTTCAAAACTGGTCTGGTTACCTGGTGGTAGTCAGCGGTCAGCCTGGGGAAAGGTGGTGCTGGCCACATAAAGATCAACTTTGGTCGGGGCATTCAGGTTGTTTCTACCTATCAGTCAATGATTTCTACTCAAGCAGGACCGGGAGGCCAATAGACTAAAAATCTGTGACCCCGCCTGGCTCCTGACCACATTCTGTAGAAGGGACAGCTAACAAAAGCAGAGCTAGAGATATGCTCCCCGCGTGGGTCCAGTGTCAAAGAGAAGGCTACCACTGTGAGGCCATAACCAACACCAGTATCTGGAAGCTTATCCTGTGGCCAGTAAAACTCAAAATTCTCATCCATGATTGAAGAACACATAGAATGATCTTCCTGTAAGCTCCACATCCTTGCTAAGGCTTTACAAGATTGCAGGGCAAAAGCCATAAAATGTTAAAAAGCAAAACTAATTTGCATTGTAAGAAATGGGTTTGAGTCTGGTTCCTTTATTTATTAACACCGTGCCCTTACCTCCCAGGTGTGCTTCATGAGTCAAATGCTAATCCACACAGGCAGACATGTCGGGGTGAAGTCAGCAGAGAGGAGCAATGTGGGGCATCCTGAGCTATCAACCCCTGCCTCTAGCAGAGACAAATCACTTCCATCTGCTTAACTTGAGACTTAATTTGGTAAAGTGGTGCTGTTCCTTAGAACAGATTACACAACTGTGATAGATGTCAACGTGTATCGGAAATGCTAAAGCGATGCTTCATAAATTTCAATGTACATTTCACAAATCACCTAGGGATTTATAAAGATGCAGATTCTGATTCAGCACTGTATTGGTTTTCCAAGGCTGCTGTAACAGGTCGCCACACACCTGGTGACTTCGGGGAACAGTAATTCTCTCACAGTTCTGCAGGCAGACATCTGAAATCAGGATGCCGGCTGGGCTGGCTCCTTCTGGAAGCTCTGAGGAAAAATCTGGTCTAGGCCTCTCTCCTGGCTTCTGGTGGCTGCTGGCGGTTTTGGGCATGCTTTGGGTTGTAGGTGCATCATTCCAGTCTCTGCCCCCAATGTCGCATGGCCACCTTCTTTCTGTGTGTGTTGGTGTGTCCTCTCCTCTTCTTTGGACACCAGGGTGTATAATTTACATCTTTCTTTCTAGAGGTCTTTCAGTTAGTACCACCTGCAGAGACTCTACTTCTAAATAAGAAGCAAGGAAATGATTTTTGTAAAAAATTGAAGTCACCTTCTGAGATATAAGGTGGACATATCAGTTGTGGGGGACACAACTCTCCGTACTGCAGAGGTCTGGGCAGGACCTGAGACTCTGCTTTCTAACAAGTTCTGCAGGTGCTACATGTAGGTCCGCAGTCCACACTTTTAGAAGCAAGGCTCTAAAAGATGCAAAGGGTCGACTATTTGCAGCATTTCAGGTGAGTTGTATATCACATGGCCGCACACACAGACCTACTGCAGGTTACAAATTTTAAGAGCCAAAATTCTGGATCTTTTCCAGAGTGCAGAGTAAATGCTTAAAAGTGGGAATAGATATAGCATGACCCAGATAGGGATTTTCTAGTCCCCTGAATGTGACACTTGGCTACTAATGGCCATGTCTGAGTGGGTAAGTCCCTGCCAAAATAGGAGAGCTGCACAGCCAGTTTTGCACCATCGTCTTTTTTATTCTTGGGGCTTACAGAAATCTCTCCACCTGCCAGAATAACTGACACTAATAATACATGTGCTTCTGTTTAAAGGGATGTTTACGGATATCCGAGTCTCCTTGTCATTGAACTAAACTCACATCCGCAAGGGCACACTTTTATCTGGAAGAGAAGCCAGGGTTAGTGGCTTGCTGTCTCTAGATTCGAGCTGGCTGCCTGGGGCTGAATCCCAGCTCTGACACCTTGTAGCTGTGTGCCTTCAGGCAAGTTTATTGGCGTCCCTAGTTCAGTTTCCTCATCTGAAAAATATGAAAAATAATAGTACTTCTTTCATAAAAACGTTTTGAAGATTTAAGAGCTAATATATAGAAAGGATTTGGAAGAGTGCCTAGTGCATAGTAAATACTCAGAAAACTTAGCTATTATTTTTATATTTACTACTATTATTATTTCCCTATAGCCCACTTATGACTCTGACTTAATACCATCTTCTTATCTGAGTGCTTTTTAATAGAGTGTTTGGTCCCAGGGACCATGACAACAACATCCATTTCCCCATACCTTTTAATATTTCATTTCATTTTTATCTGTTGATTTAATTTATCCCTCAGCTCATCCCTTGAAGGATATGAAACAGAAAAGAGCTCTCTAATCCTTAACACTGACTACTTAGGGCCTTCTCTCAATTGTTTTCTGACCTTATTCCTTCGCATGTGTGAAATGTCCAGGGACGTTTCATCGTGAGAAGTGCTGCACAGATGCAGTTACAATGTCCCCAAGTCCTCAGGGTTGACAGTGAGAAATGGAAGACATATTACCACAGTTCCCCTGAGAGCTGGTATGGATGAAGATGCTGTGACAGGCCTTCCCTAGGAAATCTGTCTTCAGATAAGCATGTCGTAAGCGATGATCAGGAAGAGACCATGTGGCAATGAGAAGGACCCAGGAGACACCCCCTGTCCTGGCTCAAACCTCTCCTCTCTTCCCCTCCCTCGTGGAGGCTATTTTCAAATTATTAAGTTTTCTATTTTTCCAGAATTTCTCCTTTTAGTTACAGCCCTTGGGGGAATAAAGCAATGGTCTATCAGCTAAACTTTGATAGTGATAAACAGAAATATGACTTTCCAGAATAATAAAATCTTTGATTTATGAAGCACAAATGGTCTATTAGGTGTAATACTAGAATCTTACATATAGTTTCACATTTAACCTTCATAACGACCCTGTAAATCAGACATCATTGTCCTTATTTACAATGAGATAATGAATTTTAAAGAGAATACATGAATTTCTCAAGGTCACAGAATTAGTATGTAGCACAGCCTACATTTTAACCTTTGCTCTCTGACTCAAAAACTCTTCTATTGTAATACACAACATGATATGTAATGTATCATATATAATTTAATCTACTATGACCATAGTACTTTCAAAGCTAGGGGAATTACAGAAAGTTTTATGCACCGTATATGACTGTGAATATTTTACATTTGTTATCATGCACATTTATTTTTCTAATGGTATTTTAAATATAATATATTTATATCTACATAATGACATATTTTATCATACTTTAAAGTAAATAACGCAAGGCCAACTTGACAGGGGATGATAATAAAAGATGAGCTTTTCATAAAATTCAAGGCAAATGAATCTAAATTCACCTACTGATTCTAAAAATAATCTGAACAGGCCATTGAGTTTCATGGTCTGCTCAAAGTCAGCCTCGCAATGTGTGATGGATGCTTTTATATATTTGCTGCATATGAGAAGTCAGTGGTTAACTGGTAAGAAAATTACATGTCAGTTTCCAGAAAGAACAGATGTCGATAAGTAAACCAGGCTGTTGTACAAATGGGAACAACTAGAACTTATTAGAAATGACTTGGAGGATTTCCTTCTCTTGCAGCTAGAAGTTTTTATTCGTACCATTTTTTTTCTGAGTAGCTCAATCAGGCATACCAAAGAAAAAAATATGGTAGCAAGCATTTACTCAGTTTTATGATATTGCAGACACTGCTCTGGGGGCTTTATATATGTTAAAGCATTTTCTTCTCACAAAAGACCCATTGAGTAGGTGCCACCCTAATCCCCGTTTTGTATATGAGAAAACTCAGGTGTAGGCTTTTGAAATTTTAAATGGAAGTGCAAAGGACATTTTAGTGCAAAGAATATCTGGTAATGTTGATAAAGGGAGGAAAGTTGGAGAACTGATGTTATCTGACTTACCTAACTCATTATAAAGCTACTGTATTGACATGTGTGATACTGGCACAACGAAAGACTTCTAAATCAATGGTATTGTCTAGAGAGTCTGGAAAGAGACTTGAACTTATATGATAAAATGACTTTAGATAAGACACCAAAGCAATTCATTGGGGGAAAAAAATAAACATTTATTTCTTCCTTACACTTTACAGAAAATAAATCAATCTGAAATGGATCATATAGACCTAAGTATAAAAGTCAAATTACAAAGATTTAGAAGAAAATATAGGTGAATATCCACAAAGTCTGGGAGTGACTGAAAATTTCTTAAGTAAAACTCACACACACACACGCATTCAAAATGGTAAATTAGACTTCATCAAAATTAAATATTTTTGCTCATCAAAAATCACACTTAAGAAAGTTAACCAAGAAACTATAGATTGTGAGAAAGTATTTGCAAAACACTTATGTGATAAATGACTTGCATCAGAATATATAAGGATCACCTGCAAGTCAATAATGAAAGGACAAACTATTTATTTATTTTAAAAATATTTTATTTCTTTATTGTATTTTTCATTACTATTTATCCCCCTACACACCCTTCCTTAATTTAATTAAAAATGGACAAAGCTTTGAACACCCTCTCACAAAAAAAGATACATAAATTTTGAATAAGCACAGAAATGTGCTCACCATTGTTAGTCATCAGGGAAATGTACAACTAAAGCCATGATGACATATCCCTACCCCCTTACCTGAATAACTAAAACTAAAAAAGACTGACGACACCAAATGTTGGCAAGAAAGTGGAGCGACTCTAACTCCCACACATTGCTGGTGGGTGTGTAAGATATTACAACCACCTTGGAAAGAACTGTCAGCTTCTACCCAATAACTCAGCAATTCTACTCCTAGGGACATATCAAAGAGAAATGAAATCAAATCACCAAAACTAAAAGCTTGTACATGAATGCTGATCGCAGCTTCTTTATGATACCTAAATATTGGAAACAACCAAAATAGCCATTAACAAGGTAAAGTAGAAAACATTTGTAGCATATTTATCCAGTGAATTCACAATTCAGTGATAAACAGGAGTGAACATGTAACAACACAGATTAAAGGACTTCAATAGTATACTGGGTGAAAGAAGCCAGACAGAAAAGAGAACATATTTTATGATTCTAATTATATAAAGTTTTAAAAGAAGTAAATCTTGTCAATGGTGAAAAACAAACAAAAGAATAGATCGACTCTTGTGAGAAATGACTGGAAACTGAGGCTTAAGAGAACTTTCTGGAGTGATAGAAATTCTGCTTATTTTGGTAAAATTATGGGTTGCAAAGATGTGTGCATTTTTAAAAACTCATGAACTGTTATGTTTAAGATTTTTGCATTTCATTTTACATATGCTTTACCTAAAAAAAGAATCAAAATCAAAATTTGAGCTCCGGTTAATTGGTTTGCTTTTCATAGCGGCAAGAGTGAGCAACTCTAAAACTACTTCAGTGCGTCCTGGGCTTGAGTGGAAGAGTAAATATTTTGAAGATAATGAGATCCAGGTTTCTCACTGTTAGAAAAGGCAGTTGCAAATATGGGAAGGGGGAAAAACTAGAATGTGTCTTGTACCATTGGATTAGAATTAGAGGTATCAGTATAATTCGTGGTTTTTAATATAGCGGACTGTGTCTGCAAGAGTGCGTGCGTAGACATACATGCACATTCTAGCTCTATCTCCTGAGAAGGTCTAGAAGCAGTGCTTCAGCAGTAGCAGTGAGCACTTCTAGGTCTCGAGCTTCATTTCCACATATTCTCCTCTGAAAGGAACCCAGATTCTTTGGTGAAAAGGCCAAATCCACGGCTGGGGAAGAGAGAGTATCAATTGAACCTAGAATTCCTTTTGGTGCCAGGAAGTAAGAAACTGCTCCAGAATGATGTGAGTTTGTCAGAAGGGCATGGGCATCAACGTGAAGGGGTTCCTACAGGCTCAGTCTGGTACAGTTTGAGAATGAAAACAAATAATGGTAATAGATTATAATTCATTGAATAAAATAAGACTACATGAGTTTGTAAATGAATAAATAAGTAAACGGGGAAGAAGGAAAGCTCTGCCTAATGATAATGTTAACTAATAAATATAGAGAGATCGATGGAGTGGGGGAAATCGTCAATGAAAGCTAAGTCATTGTTGTGAAAGTTTAATAAAGGGACAGGTTATGTACAGAGTATCTATACACACATTATTTATTCATTACAAAGGGACAATAGTGACTAGACAGTGGAGAAACCTGGAAGACATATTATGTAAGTGGTTTTGAAGAGCATTCTACAAAATAACCCATCAGAATTATTCAAAAACATCAAGCTCAAGAAAGACGAAGAAAGGCTGGAGAACATTACAGCAGAAAGAAGACTAAAGAGACATGAGAGCTAAATGCAATGTGTGATCCCGGATGGGATGGTAGAGCAGAGCGCGGGGTGAGGGAGACAGTGAAAGGCATTGTTGGGAAAACTGACAGCGTTTGAATACAGACTGGATTTCATGACAGTTTTATAGCACTGTTAAAGTTTTTGAAGTTGATAATTATACTGTGTTTTTGAAAGAGAAGATTCTTGAGCCTAAGAAGTACACACTAAAATTAATAATGAAGGGGTGTGATCTCCAACTTCTGAAATGCTTCAGAAAAAATGCGTATGTAAAATGATGAATAAAATGGGGAAAACATTAAGAATATGGTTAAAGGGTATTGGGATTTCCTTGCACTCATATTGCTGGTTTTCTGTAAGTTTGAAATTATATCAAAATCAGAGAGAGAGAGAGAGAGGGACTGACCTAGGATGTGATTCTTGAAGAGCAGGATCTTGGGCCAGGCTGTTAAGCTCTGTAAGTTCTTGGCTAAACAAGCCTGCACCCTCCCTGGGTTGGCAGGCACTGCCACGAAGAAAGTGATTACAAGTCTGGAAATCAGAGAGTTGGTTTAGACCATAAAATTGGAAGTTAAAAACTCATGTTGAGCTGCAGGCAATTTAAGCCCTTTGCATATATTATTCTGAAAGTTACTTTATAATTACAAGCATAACTAATACAGAGTTACATATTTTGTATTAAAAATTCTGTGGAGTAAGGAAAAAACATCAACATGGGGAGCTGGCATTTCTCTACCAGTGTGTTTACCAGGCACTGGGCACACCATTCTTCCTGGGATCTTCCCAGCAACCTGCCCGATGGCTCTTATCAGCTGCATCTTACAGGGGAGCCTTGCTTTGCAAACGGGCCCTGTTCCAGGAGGGCAAAGAAACACCTGAAGAAAAAGCCTGACCACTATAGATGGGGAGGTGGCAGTTTCAACAACAAGGGAACTTATGTAACAGGCTTGTCTTGGGTGGCCACAAGACAAGGAGATCTTCTCAGCCAGAGGTCAGAATCTTAAAGTTTATAAAGAAGCCTTAACGGAGTTCCATCACCTATACTGTCCAGGTGGTCTCAGCAACACCTTGCTCTCTCCGGGCTACATCCCTGACATAGCTCCAGCTGTGGGAATGATGGGTGGGACATCAGCTGCTGGTCACATCTGCTTGATGATCTCCCCCAACAAGGAGGGAATTGAAACATTGAAAGCGTATCTTGCCTAAGGTCACACAGGTAGAAGTGCTTCAAGAAGGAGGGGTGTGGCGGTGAGAATGAAAAAAAAAATGACAGCTTTCTACATCATTACTCTTCTCTGGAAGGAAAGCTGCAGGAGGGCAGGGATCTTTGCTTACTGTGTTCAGAGATATATGCCAGAACCCAGAGCAAACGTTGTCTGAAGAAATGCTCAATAAGTGGCTGTCGAATGAATGAATAAGTTCCCCGTTGGCTTTGGCAAGATCTAGGTTATTGTCCACATCTGGTAATGGTCATTACCGTGCAGTGGGTTGAAGAGAGAATGAGAGGTGAGGCAGTGAAGACAGAGAGTAAAGTCAACTTTTTTGAGGAACTTTGCTCTGAAAGACAAGGGAAATTGGGCATTATCTGGAGAGGATAAGGCTCCGTGGAAGGGTTTCCTGTAAGGCCTGTTAAGTCACATTTTTAAACCAGTGGGATGATCCAATGCAGGTGGAGAAATGATGCAGAAGAAAAAGAAGGTGCCAGGGTAACTGGGAATTCCAGCAAGTGAGTCCAGTCAGAAGGGGCAGAATGAGCAGAGAGTGTCCAGCAAAAGATCCCAATACAAACTATGGCACCGTGTGTATTCTGTTGGTGTCTCATTATGCTTAACGGACATAACTATGGCTCTGCAAGTCCGGGGAGAGTGTTCGGTGTTAGGATATATTATGAAATCCTTCTCTGCAAGTTAGGAATTTTCTTTATATTTTTTCTCTGGAGAAAAAAATTGTAAGGCTCTCATTTCTCTAAGGAACTTCTGGAAACCTTAGAGAAAGGGCTCCTTTCTGAATATGCATTTTCCTACTACGTGTCAGAGTTTAACAGATGCCTCACTGGAACCCCACAATGATATTATAAAGTTTGTATATATAAAATCAATTTTATGAATGGAATCTGAGGGCTACAACATTTAAGTGGCTTATATAACTTGCAGAAATGGAACCTACTTTGTCTCTCTGGGTTCTTGCTTTTCTACTACATCTTAGTAAATTTCATCACACATTTCTTGACAGCACTTGCTGGGCTCCCTGGACCCAGACTCCAGCCTGGAGGGAAAGCTCCTTGCCTAGCAGTGTGGTTTCTGAGCTTCTGGCCAGCTTGCTTCTCCAGAATAATCCCCAAGGCATGTCTGTCTTTCCTCTGCCCACATGCTGCGATAGAGCGGAAGAGACCCAGCAAGCTTTGATGTCACAGCAGTGACAACAGCATTTTTTGTTTCAGTGAGACATCTCTTTCCACAGAGAACTTTTCCAAATACCAGCATTTCGTCATTTAAAATGTGCCTTTTCTTAAGAGAAGAATGGCTGAACAAATTGTAGTGTAATTATTCATTAAAAATAACTACTACTACATGCAAAAACATGAATGAATCTCAAGATTGCGTTGGGTAAGGAGGAAGACACCACAGCACACATACAGTATGATTCCATTTTATGAGGTTCAAGGACAGGCAAGACCAGTCTGTGGTGGTAGTTGTCAGGACAGTGGTAGGTACCCACTGGAAGGGAGCAGGAGTACATTTTCTGATACGATGGAAATATCCAGTTTCTTGATCCGTGTGGTGGATTCACAGTGATTTGCCTATGTAAAAAACAATTGAGTTGAGCACTTAAGAATTATGTTTTACAGGTAAATTATATCTCAGTTTTAAAATACGCCTTCCCTGAGAACATGGTTTTGTGGAGAAGCATGAACACCCAGAAAAAACATGGTGGGAAGGTCTTCCAGAAAAGGAGACATTGGACAAAGGCGAATGGATGTGGGAACAACCAGTAGAGTCCGACATTGAGATGGGTAGGAGGAGGGGAGTGGTCTCTTTCAGCCACTAGAGCACTGACAGGAGCCTGGATTCCCTTAACAGGAGTTGGGGGCTGTCTAAACCCTCAGCTTGGCTGCTGGAAAGCTGTCCCTAACCTGGAGTCTGGATGGGAGAGTCTTCTTTGCTCTCTGCCCCTCTTGGTTGTTGGGGCAGGAGGAGGATCTTGGTGCAGGAGCTCTGCAGAATGCCTGTCCTGGCTGAAATTTGCTTTTGTGCTCAGTTGGCCTTGTTCCTAGGAAGCGTGGAGTTCACCCTGAGGGAAAGTCTGAGCACAATCAGCCCTCTCAAATGGCTGCACCCAAACTCGTATCCTCTCTCATCTCCACCCCCGCCTTTGTTTATTATCACTTGATAATCCAAGGCTGCTGGGGACAGAGTTTCAGTCGATGTTCTCTCTTCTTCCACCTCTCAGAGATTATTTGTGATGTCCTTAAGAAGTATTTTTCACAGAGCATTGTAAACAAAATCACAGGCTGTACTCATGACCCAGGTAAGGGAGGGAGAAGGAGTTGAGAGCAGGGGAAGGGGGGAGGGAGGAAGAGAAAATAAAAGCAGTGGGATGAAAATGAGAGAGACTAGAGACAGCGAGAGAAAGTGAGATGGCGACTGGGAGGCGGAAAAGAAGGGATGTGAAAGAGAGAATATGGATTTAGAGATTAGATTTGCTTTCTCCTTTACCCAAATCCTCTCCTCATTTTTTACTCTAATCTTGGTATCATTGTGTCCATCAGAGAAGGTTTCTAGGAAGCATGCAAGAAAGAATGCCAAAGATGAATGAATGGATAAAGAAGATATGGCATATAAATATAAATATAAATATAAATATAAATATAAATATAAATATAAATATAAAAACATTTTCAGCCAAGAGAAAGAAGGAAATCCTGCCACTTGGAACCATATGGATGGAACTTGAAGGTATTATGTTAAGTGAGGTAACTCAGAGGAAGACAAATGTTGTCTAATCTCACTTATATGTGGAACTAAGAAAGCCAAACTCAGAAACAGAGAGTGGAGTGGTGGTTACCAGGGGCTGGAAGGTAGAGGACTGCTTGTATAATACTATAATGTTCCTTGAAATTTCAATCATATTTATTAAGGTTTCTGGACAAGAAAATTTTTCAAACTCTTTAGAGGAGAGAATGAGGAAAAAAAGAAAAAAAGATGTAAACCTCAGGCTACCTCATGTTTACAGCTCCTGGGGGCTAAGGAATGAACAGCCCAACTTTGTTTAACTTAAAATCTTTTCTCCCCATTGATGCTGAGCCCCTCCTTGGGTCCACAAGTGTTCATTGGTTGCCTGCTGTGTACAGAGCTCTGACATGTTTCACTATGCAGGAGTACAAAAGAAACAAAAGGAAGAACAAATACACATAAATACACAGGGTGCCAATTATGACAATAAACATATATAGACATAAGTTTTCTACCATAAAGCTAAAACTCCTTATAAAAATTGTCTTAAAAATCTAACTTATGTTGTTCATATGTATTTTAAAAGACAAGGAAAGGCTATAAATAAAAGAAAAACCAGCAAGTAAACCTCAGGGAAAAAAAATTTTTTTAAAAAGAAAAAAAAAAGATAAAGGCCATATTACAAACAAAGTCAAAGCAGTATAACGCAATGAAAAGAATCTGGTCTTTGCACTTAGATCTAAGTTTCTGTCTTAACCTTAACTGATCATCAACTACCTTATTAAAAAGTTGGGATTAAATAATACCTGCATTTCTGGGTGATTGTGACAATTGAAATAAATGCTAAAATATATGTATAAAACTTACTAAATATTTTGGCTCACGGAAACTTGGTCCAATACAGGGGAATCTTTGTTAGTTATCGCTATCTTAAAATAGAGTTCTCCTCTAAAAGGGAAATGCAGCAGATCACTGACAGTGTAAAGATCTGAGTTCCGAAATGTGTATGAGTTCTTTGATTCCCATACAGCGACAGCTAAGTGACTGGCTCTTATTCGTTGCGGACTCCCCAGCTGCTCACAAAGAGACCAATCCTCATATTGACAAGACCTCACACGCTATTGGGATATTGAAATCGACTGTCTAGACCAGGGGCTGAAAACCAAATCCATACAGAGATCAAACTGGAATTGAAAATGAATAAAGACATCTGGGTTAGACATACGCTTTTGACACAAACTGTAATTATATATTAAACACACAGGATATATTTCAATTCCATAATTCTAAATTTTCTTGAAAAGTGTGGTCCTGTCAGCCTGTCTTGTTTTCCTGCATTTGATAGAGATGGTATAATAATTATTTCACTGTTTCCTCAATTATCCCGAAAGGAAAATAATCCAAATGCAATGATAAATGTCAAGGAGCACTTGGATTTGGACTCGGGGGGATTGAGAGTGGTGCGGAGGGCTGCAAATCAAAGAGTGTAGACATTGTCAGCTCAACAGCTGGTTGCCATGTGGACCTAGTATTGCCAGATTTCCCAATCTTCCTAAAGACACAGGAAATCTGGCCTTTATGGGGATTATTCTGATATAGTAACTTTATTTTTTTAACAGGGTGTGAGCTGACATTCTGTGAGCCACACGAAACATATTTGTGAATGTCTGACCGGCAAAGGCCCCTGATCAAAATCACCTGGTTATAGAATCAGCTCATACAAATCACAGTTATTAAGTTATTCCACACATATCCGCTCCTACTGCGTACAAAACATTCGTGGTAGGCCCTGGAGGACACCTCAGCTTTGGAGAAATAGAGTGAAGTATTTGCCACTATGGGTTTTGAAATCAGACATCCTTCTTTTGAATCTCAGCTCTGTCATGTGTCCAGCTGCGTGTCATCAGGCAATAGTCTTACCTCTCAGGTCATCAGTAAAATGGGGGTCATTCCTAACCCTCTAGCGTGTTGTGAGGATTAAATGAGATAATGCATTGATTGTTCACAGTGAGTATCTATTTGTTGATTGTTCACAGCCTGGCACAGGTAAAGCCTAGCTCTTATGATAACGAACAGCCCGGTGATACAGTCCTGGCATTTTATCCTGCGTGTTTCTAATTTCCCCCCGGCCAGCTTCCTGTCAGCTCCTTCCTTGATAACGTCCCCTCATACAGCTACCATCCAAACGGATGCAGCTGATGTAGACACAGATGCCTCCTCTCTGGACATTTCAGCCATCATGTTGAATTATGTGGCTGGAGCCTCATTGTGCCACCGTGCTTTGTAGTAGTGGTGTTACATCAGGTATCATGAATCACCCAGTCCCATTTGGCCCAATTTATATCCAGCTACAGAGCTCTATTTTCTTGTGTCATGTCTTGTTATGTGCATCTTTACCGACTGAAGTGGTGGCTGCAAAATCTCCTAAATTCAGAGTCTTGGACTGTGCTGCTGTGTCAAAGACCTCCTTCTCTTTCTAGCCCAATGCATCCATTCTCAGCCTCCTTAGAAGACTGTACCCTGTTCTGACCAGAAAGTTAACTTTTTAATGCCCCCGATTCCTGCTACATACCTTTTCTGCTTCAAGACCTCTCCGAATGCTTGCCCAATCTGCCTATTTGCCTTTGGCAAAGAACTGATGCTGACTCTACTCTAGGTTGTATGTATGAACCATTATAACCTCCTGAATCCTCTTTCTGCCCTTGTGTATTATTTTTTCCCTTTGCTCTTATTCAATTCTGAGGACTTCCAAAACTCTGTTCATTTTTATGACATTTCTCACAGTTGGGAATAAGTATCATTTATGTACAGCATGGTGTAAAGAAAAGTCTAAAAACCTCTGGGGTCAGGTGGTCACGATTTGAAAGCTACTTGCCTGGCAACTGCCTGACTTTGGGCTAGTTCCTTCCCTCCTTGAGCTGGGATTCATCATCTGTTAAACGGGGTTGTCACTGGTAATGGATTCATAAAGTCGTAAGGATGGAGTAGACATTTCTGGCACATAATTAGCACCCAACAAATGTTTGCTCCTCCATTCTATCAGAAAAAAAATGCTTATTAATAACATGCCACAAGATTTTAACACCTGTGGGTAAGGACTGTGACTTAATCATTTCCGAACCTGCAGGGGCTTTGCAGTTCCTAACGTGTAAAGAAAGAGGAGCATTTGGAAAGGAGGCACTCCTAGCAGAGATGAGCCTATGAACAAGTTCCTTGTTACCTGAAGTGAGTAGAGCTCTCAAACATGAAACCGGGAGAGTCGGTGTTCGTGCTGCCTGTCCCTACCAGGCCCAATAAGCAGGGATGGGGATTGAATCTTTATGGGCACTTTATTCAGATGTCGGCGATCTGAGAAGACGGCGGGTTATATACCCTAACAGTGCATTTTACATTTCCTTTCAAGCCAGCAGTTTTTAGAAGGAGGAAAAAGTGTAGGTAAGGGATTTGGAATTCAGGAAAGGAGTTAATCAGACAAAAGCTGCAGTCCAGCAATTTCCCTAAGATCCTTTCATCCACTGACTGGTGATTGTCTATCTGGGTCCTGCGGCCTGTGTCCTGGGTGATTTTCTTTTATCTGTGTCCTGGGCGGTAGAATGTCTCTCCCTGGAACACAATGGCTCACATACCATTTTGATTGCTTGGTCTCTTCTGGAGCTCAAAGGTTGAATTGCCTGTGGTCTCCTGGAGTCAGGATGGGCCGTAACTTCAGTCCCTGAAACAGTAGCTTCCTACATGCATTAACTACTAAGCTTAGTATTATTATCTAAAACTAAAATTTCCCAGGGTGCTTGTAACATTCAGACTAGAGAGAGCCCAATCACCTGGAGTACTTGTTCAAACACAGGTTAATAGACCCCACCCCCAGTTTCTAATTCAGCAGGTTTTGATAGGGCCTAATAATCTGCATTTCCAGCATGTTCCCAGTTGCTGCTGTTGGTCTGAGGACCACACTTTGAGAACCATTAACTTTTTAATTACACTGTCTCTCCCTCAGTGGTTCTCAACCAGTGGTCGATTTTGCCTCTTCCAGAGGACATTGGCAAAATAGGGAGATGTGTTTGGTCGTTACAACTGGGTTGGGGGTGGGGTGGGTGCCACTGGCACCTAGTGGGTAGAGGCCAAGGATGCTGCTGGACAGCCTATGGTGCACAGAACAGCCCCATGACAGAGAATTATGTGTCAATCATGTCCAGGTTGAGAAGTCCTGCTCTTTCTCCCCCATGCCAGGAAGTATTCAGAATGACTATGTCCGTCCGTCCATCTGGAAGTCAGCTGGCCCTCCACTGCTGTCGTTCTTTCTCCCCTCCTGCTTCATAGAAACTGCCCAATGGTCTCTTTCTACCCCAGAGCTTTGTCATTCTGTAGCCAGAGCCGTCTGATCATATCACTTCCTTGCCCAGAGCCCTTCCGTGGCTCCTCGGGCCCCTTTGATAAAGACTGAGACCTTCCTGCACTCGCGGGGCTGGCTTGCCTCTCCAACTTCCTTTCCTTCATGCTTCTTACTGACTCTACCCTCCAGCCACTGAGATGGGCTCTCGGCTTCCCGATAGTGTGAGGCTCTCTCTCATCCTGGACCTTAGCTTGTTTGTTCCACTGGTCTGGACTGTTCTTCTTCATCTCTCATTGTATTAGTTTGCTAGAGCTACCATAAAAATGTACCAAAGCCTGGGTGGCTTAAACAAGAGGAATTTATTTTCTCACAGTTCTGGAGGCTAGAAGTCAAGATGAAGGCGTTGGAAGGGCTGGTTCCTTCTGAGGTCTCTCTCGTTGGCTTGCAGTTGGCCGTTTTCTCCCTGTGTGACATGGTCTTCCTTCTGCATATGTCTGTATTCCAATCTTTTCTCACAAGAATGCCAGTCATAGTAGATTGGAGCCCACCCTAATGACCTTCTTTTAACTTAATTGCCTCTTAAAGATCCTATCTCCAAATACAGTCTTATCTAAGGTGCGGTGATTAGGACATCTACATAAGAATATTGGGGGACACCATTCAGCCCATAACAGCAGGCAACCAAAATTTTCTCTGAGCTTTAGTTTCCTCATCTCTCAAGTCGAGGAGATGATGCATGTGAAGCCTTAGCATGGGATAGGAGTTTGATAAATAATGTTCTTTCCAGTACCAGCTCAGTGGCCTGCCATTCATCCAGTCGTTTCTCTAGGGGGCTGGAGAGTGGTGAGAGGAGGAACACAGACGAATGCCTCATGCAGAATTTACAGCCTGGAATCTTGTTCTCCACAGTGTGATCCCTAAGCCATTAGCATCCCCTGAGAGCTTGTTAGAAATGCAGAATCTTGAGCCCCACCTGAGACCTATTCAGTAAGAAGCTGCACTTTAACAAGGTCTTTAGGTGATATGCATGTACGTTGAAACTGAGATGCAACGGTCTACACTAAGTACAAAGTCATTCAATTGCCCCCTCCTGCTACTTGCCTCTGTAGCCTTGACAGCATCTCCAGAACTAGAAGCTCTGCCGTACCTTCTTTACCACGCTTCTCAAGTCTTTATGCTTCTTCCTGGTGTCATTTTCTTCAGAAAACAAGAAGAAAAAACACTCTTTTTTCAGGAAGACAAGCCTCAGCCTTAACATTTAATCTGTATGGTTTGTAACCTGTCAGTCAGGAGAGGGGTGAAACTCACCTACCTGATCGTCATGTGTTTCAGGCTTCTCGCCTGCTCTGGGGAAGGTTATCAAGTTCAGCTGTAAATACACGCAGCAGAGAAAGAAAGCCATCGTGACAGACCAGTAAGAAGCATCAGGCAGACAGTGTGGGTGGAAAAGCATGGTTTAGAATGTCCAGTTGCTCTTAGAGCCATCAGGAGGAGCGCGCAATTAATTCTGTCCTTTAACATCTTCCCCAAAAGCTCTGCACGTAAGAGCAACTCACACTATCTGTTCTTGGCGCTCTCCTCCATGCAGCTAGCTTTAGCATCAGTCCCAAGAATCTGAGGATGCCAGCCCCACACAAACCAAACATATCCCGCCATGGGCCAATGCTTTCAGCTGCGACCATGCATCTGGGACAGGGAGCGATTTTGCTCCCAAATTTAAAAACCCAAACCAAAAAGGCTGTGTCATTTTCAGCATGGTTTTAGTCCCACCGTTTGGCTGCTCTGCTTTCTCTAGCACAGCTAATCCCACGAAGCCCAGTAGCATCCCAGCCTGTCGCCTGCCTTTTCTCAGGCTCTGTTGTCTGGAATGGGGCATAGCCACAGCTTCCGCAGCCCCAGATGGAACAGTTTAGAAGACAGCGAACCGTTTCGTGTTCCTGTCCACGGGCTTCCTCTCAGTCTGGATGAACGGCTGCACAATTTCCTAGACTTTTTGGTCTATTGCTCAGACACCTGGGAGTCCCAACCGTGTGTCCTTTGCAATGACTCATTTCTGGCAACTTACGACACAATCACTGTTAAATATCCATCACCAAATGTCAGCCAGCCATTTGCCTGATAATCTACTTCCTAATGTTTCATCCTGTGCACCACTTCAGGTGAAAAAATAGCCCTCTGACCTACAGGAAGCAGCCCTATGATTTGTACCTGGTCCCTGTGCTCTAAGTATTTACATGAGCTACTTGAACTAACTTCTCATGAGTTCTTAAAAGGTGAGTGGTTTTGATTGGATTTGACACCTCAGCCCCTCTGAAATATTTTTAAATATAATCTATGGGCAATTGAGTAATGGCAATGAAACTTGCTGAGGACAACTATTGCAGCATGGCGCTTCCCGAGTTAAATCTTTCAGTACCACTCTCATTTAGCAAAATTAAACATTTTATTTTAAGATAATGTAAATTCAAATGAAGTTGCAAGAATTAATACAGAGAGATACCCTTTATCCAGTTTCCCCCAAATGTCACATCTTGCAAAACTATGTACAACATCACAACCAGAATATTAACATTGATAAAACCACGATACAGGACAGTGCGGTCACCACAAGGACCCTTCATTTTGCCGTTTCGTAGTCATACAACTTTCCCCTGTAACCCTAATCCGCTATAACCTCTATTTCTACAATGTTATCTCCATTTCTATAATGTAATCTCCATTTTTACAATTTTGTCATTTCAAGAATGTTATAAAAATGGAATCACACAGTGTGTAACTTTTTGAGACTGACTTTCTTCACTCAAAATAATTCTCTCGACAGTCATCCAGGTTGTTTGTATGTATCATTTGTTCTTTTTGATTGTTAGGCAGTGTTTCATGGTATAAATATACCAATTTGTTTAAGTATCCACCCATTGAAGAACATCTGGGCTTTTGACCATTATGAATAAAGCTTCTGTAGACATCTGCATACAGATTTTGTGGTAATGTAAGTCTTCATTTCTCTGAGATAAATGCCCAGTGCATTTTTTGGGTCATATGGTAGTTGCATGCTTAGTTTTCAAAGAAACTGGCAAACAGTTTTCCAAAGCGGCTGTACCATTTTACATTCTCGACAGAAGTGTGCGAGTGATCTAGTTTCTCTATATCATCACCAGTACTTGGTCACTGTTTTTTTATTTTAATAATTCTTAATCATTTTAAATGAATCTAAAATGATTCTTTTAATCATTCTTATTAAATGCGTAATAATATCTCATTTATTTTAACTTGCATTTTTCTAATGGCTGAATATCTTTTCATGTGCTTATTTCTACCTGTATATCCTCTTCAGTAAAACATTTCTTCTTACCTTTTGCCCATTTTCTAATTGGATTATTTCACTTTTTTAATATTGAATTTTGAAAGTTTTTTTTGCATTCCAGATACTAGTCCTATGTCAGATATGCGATTTGCAAATATTTTTTCCCATCAGTGGCTTATCTTTCATTCACTTAACATGACCTTTCACAGAGCAAGAACTCTTCATTTTAATGAAGTCCAGTGCATCCACTTTTTCTTTGTGGATTGTGTGGGTCATGTTTTTGGTAGTGAGTGTAAGAACCTGCCTAACCCTGGATCCCAAAGATGGTCTCCTGTGTGTTTTCCTAAAGATTTTATGGTTTCACATTTAACTCTGTAGTTTCGTTTTGAGGATTTTTATTGTTGTTGTTGTTGTTTGTTTAAAGTACGAGATTTAGACTGAGAGGTTGAGGTTCCTTTTATTTTTTTAGCTTCTGGATATCCAATTTCAACAGTATCTTTTGTTGAAAGGTTATCTTTCCCCTATCAAATTACTTTTGCATTTTTATCAAAATTAAGGTAGTTGTATTTATGTGAGTCTGTTTCTGGGTTCTCTGTTCCGTTCCATTGGTTTGTATGTTTACCCCTTCATCAATGTCATAGATTCTTAATTACTTCGTTATATAATAAATCCTGAAATCAGGAACACTGATTCCTCCCACTTATTTCCTCCTTTTCAAAATGGTTTTAGTGATTCTAGTTTCTTTGTTTTTCCATATAAAGATTAGAATAATCTTGTTCCCTACAACCCTAGCTGAACTCATTTATTAGTTCTAGGAGCATTTTTTGTTTTGTTTTGTAAATGACTTGAGATTTTCCACATAGACAATCATGTCATCTGCAAATAGGAACAGCTGATTTCCTTTTCTGGTCTTACTGCATTTACTAGAATAAAGGGGACAAAAATAGACATTCTTACCTTGTTCCAGTCTTAGCGGGGGAATATTCAGAATGGTCTGTCAAATTATGAAAATTTCTGTTTTATTTCCATTTTTCTAAGTTTTTAAAATAAGAATATGTATTAAATTTTGTCATGTGCTTTTTCTTTGCTAATTGACATAATCATGTGGTTTTATTCTTTAATCTGTTAATATGGCAGGTTATACTGATTAATTTTCAAATATCATATCCTTGGGATAAACCCCACTTGATCAGGTATATAACTTTTTTACATATTACCAAATTCTGTTGGCTAATAAGAAATTTTGTGTCTATATTTATGAGTTGCATTGGTCTTACTCTTCTTGTTTTACACTATTTTTGTCTGGTTTTGGTATTAGGGAATCAGAGTAACACTGGCTTCTTAAAATGAATTGGTAGCTTCCCCTCCTTAAATGTTTCCTCTTTAAATGTTTATTAGAATTCTTCAGGCAAACTATCTAGGCCTGGAGTTTTCTTTTTTAGGAGTTTTATATTATAAATTCGATTTCTTTAATAGCTATAGAGCTATTCACATTATCTATTTCATATTGAGTGAGTTGTGACAGGTTGTGTTTTTCAAAGAAGTGGCCCATCTATGTTGTCAAATTTATGGCCATAGAGTTGTTTATAGCACTCCCTTACCATTACAATGTCAGCAGGGTCTCTAAGGATATCCCTGTTTTATCCCTGATATTGGTAACTTGTGTCTTCTCTCTTTTTTCGTTTGTCAGTCTTACTAGTGGAGTGTCAATTTATCTTTTCCAAGAAGCAGTTCTTTGCCTCATTACTGTCTATTATTTTTCTGTTTTCAATTTCATTGATTTCTGTAGTTATAGTTATTATTTCCTTCATTTTACTTGCTTTGGGCTTATTTCTTCTTTTTCTAGCTTCTTGAGGTAGGAGCTTAGACTATCAATCTTAAACTTTTACTGTTTCCTAATATATGTACCTAGCCCTATAAATTTCTTTTTCAGCACCGTTTTTGCTGTGAACCACTTTTCATGTTGTGTTATCTCTTTCCTTTAGTTCAATGTACTTTAAAATTTTTCCTTGACACTTTCTCTCTGACCCATGGATTATTTGGAAATATGTTATTTCATTTCTAATTCTTTGGAGATTTTCTTGTTATTTTTCTGTCATTGATGTCTAATCTGATTCCATCATGGTTGGAGAACACATGTGCATGATTTCAGTTCTCTTCAATTACTCGAGGGCTGTCGAACGACCCTGGACATGGTCTGCTTGGAATATGTTCCACGGGCACTTGGAATCCTGTCGTCGTCAGATGCAATGTTCTAAAAATTTGCATAAATCTTGTTGGTTGCTAGTGTTGTTCTGTCCTTCTATATCCTTGCTAATTTTCTAACAGTTTTGTCAATAGTAGGGGGGAGAGTTTGAAGTCTCAACTATAATCGTGGATCTACCTATTTCTTTCATTTCTATCAGTTTGCTCTACATGTCTTGCAGTTCAATTGTTTAGTGCTTATGTATTCTTGTTTGATTAACACTTTTGTCTTAACGTAATGTCCGTATCTATTTCTGGTATTTTTTTTCTTTTTTGCTATGATAGCTACTTCATCAGCTATTAATACTGATATTTCTCCTTTCCTTTTATTAATATGTACACACTGTATCTTTTCCAGATTTTTACTTTAAAACTATCTATATTGTTGTATTTGAAATAAGTTTCTTATAGAGTATATAATTGGATCATTTTTTAAATCTGTTCTGCCAATCTATGTTTTTTAATGGTGTACTTAGATCATTTGCATTTAATGTAATCATTGATTTGTAAGGGCTTAAATATGTTTTGGGGGGATTTTTTCTACTTATTCCTTCTGTTTTTCATTTCTCTGTTCTTGCCTTTCGTGAGTTACCCGAACATTCAGAATTCCATTGTGCATGTTCATAGTATTTTTTAGTATATTTTTTGTATACCTTTTTCGGTGTTGCTGTAGTTATCCCATTACACAGAGTCCAGCAGGAGTAACACCTACCTGAGTGTGGTTGCTAGGGTAATAATATGGGTGTAATAAATGATAGTTTTAATTTGAATATTTCACCTAAAATGTCATATGGTGTGCTTGAGTGTGATATTGTCATGTTACAGAATTACATGCTTATGATTTTATAATAAAATAGTTTGTAATAACAAAGGGGCGTTATTTCTGCCAGACCCTGCATACAGACAGCTTATGACAGGTTACTGGTGTCACCGTTTTACCCGTTCCAGCGAAGCACGGAAACCTGGCCTGCCTTTGTCTCCCTTTGCCACCCCCTTAATAATACAATTATCCTCTGCTTGGGCTGTTTTAGTCTGTTGCTTTCCGCATTCCTAGGTTACCAGTTCCTTCATCTCCATCCCTGGGAATATGAGACAAACACAAAACCCAGAGAACGCACCACAGTGCCCGTCCTCAGGCTCTGAGGCAGCCTGTATCAGTGTGTCTTTCCTCTTTTTGCTTGAATAATATTCCATTGTGCGGACACAGAACGTTTCAGTTATCACTTTGTCAGCTTATTTCCCCTTTTTGATTACTACGAATAATACTACTATGAATATTCATGTACAAGCTTTTGCGTGGACATAAGTGTTTATTTTTCTTAGGTGAATACTTAGCAGTGTAATTGCTAGGTCATATGGCAGGAACTCTCTATTTAACAGTTTGAGGAACTGCTGAACTGTTTTCAAAACAGCCGCACCTTTTTATGATACCATCAGCGATGTCTGAGGGTTGCGCTTTAAAATTAGATTGGCAATGTCTTTTATCTTTTTTCTTTCTTAGTGGCAAATAAAATGATGCATTTTGCAATCCGTAGAGCCTTAGAATTGATGATATGTGGTAACTGTTCATTGCCACATAAATATTATCAGTCTTGATAATTCACAGGTAATAAAAATTGGGAAGTGGAAGAGGGAGCAGAGTTAATGGGTGAATTTTTTATTTTGTCTCTAGCTGAAAGAACAAGGGAAGAAGATGTGTAAAGAATACTTACAATAGAGGTACTTATAAATGTGTTTCATTTAAGAGGAGAAAGGTGAAGTACTTTAAGTGAAGAAAATCCTCAACTATCATAGCAAGAAGTCAATAGGTAATTTACAAAACTCATTGATCCATAAACAGAAGAATAATCATGTTATTTATACATATGGAATTAACTGTCCTGAAAAACAATGAAATGTGACAAGGGTGGTACCTTCGTCATTATGTGTTCTGGGAGTGGGAGGGATGCAGGGTTGGTGACGAACCGGGGGCTGGTCACTCTGTAAGCCCGCTTGTTCTATTTGATGCTTTACCACGTGTACGGCTTTAATTTAAAAAAGCTTTAAAATACATCCCAAAATGAATTTCAAGATATGCTTTATTAAACTAAATTATCTTGTGGTGAACACTTTGAGAGTGCTAAGAAGTATAAGATTTGGACCCTGAATCAGATGGAAAGAAAAGAGGAGACGTAATGCCAGGCCATGGATTGATTAGAACTGTCCACTTTGCAGTTGCTCTTTATCCATCGTGGTTCTGTTACAGCATCACTTAACGCCTTTCTCCAATGCCCAAGGGGAGCGGAGCTCAAGAAGAGGGAAGGAGAGGAAAAGCATATTGTCAGTTTTATCACATATAGTGGTTCAAAGTTTCAAGATGAAAGGAGGTTAACATTGGGATTCTGATTCTGTTTTCAACATTTTCCAGGTGTATGACTAAACTAAGCTATTTAATCTCTCTGTGAGTCAGTTTTCCCATCTCTAATATTAGGATATAATACTCTATTTAGTCCACAAAACTGTTATGGAAGCTAGACATGATCAAGAATGTTACAACTCCTTGAAAAGCATATAAATAAATGTTCTTTGTTAAGGCTTTTTGCAGCAAAATAGGCATATGAGATTACAACATGGAACTCTGCACACTGTACTGCAAATAGTATCAATATTCAACATTTAAGCTATTAAACTTTTGGTTTTACTTTCTCCTTTTATTTCAAAGTATTAAATATTAAGATTCAAAACACTTGTAGGATTAGAAACATCTTTGTAGGAATCGTGACATCAGAAGTGAATCCGTTACATAACGGTTGGAAGTAAAATGTGAATCTAAAGTCTTGTGCAGTGTTTCTAGGGTCAGAAAATATGCCTCAGATGTCTGTGAAATATTTTTAATGTGGTAGATGACCAAGAGATTCTGTTTATGTATGTATTTTAGCATCCTTCATACGGTTCCCTCGTTCCAATCCAAGGGGACGTGGGGCATCACGAGCAATTTCCATCACCCGCAATGAGAATGAAAACACTTTCTATAATGATTCTTTATTTGGCTTTCAAACATATTTCACATATCAGAACAGAGTGAACTCTCCCTCCATCCTTTCCATGAACTCCAAGGGCTTAGTAATAAAAGTTTGTTACCCCCTGAGGGATGCATACAACGAGCTTTGGCCCTCAGCTATTTACTGGGCCCGTACTTCCTTGTCTCCTGTTACACAGACTTAAATAGCGGCCCTATTATTATCCCCATCTTACCAATGAGGATGCAGCTTAGGGAGACTGGCCAAATTGCTCAGAGCCTTGGGCTGGAAGGGGAAGAGCCCGAACTACAATATTGCCCTGGAAGTCTGAGCTCTTCATCATGACGTTGTGTCCCTCTTTTGTATACACCAGCAACTCATGAAGATACAGAGGAAAGAGGTGTAACGTTAGCAGAGCTTTTACTATTTGTCTGGCATTTACATAGAGGTTCATTTCATCTTGGCAGCAACCCCGAGGGATTAATTTTATCGTCACCTTTTTTGTTGTTTGAGATTACAACATGGAACTCTTTGTTGTTGTTGTCGTTGTTACCAGCAAGACAATAGAGAAGCATGTAGATGAGGGGAATGGAAGGAAGTAAAGCAGAGGCAGGGTCAGAACTGGTGGCCCTGCAGCCATGGGGGTGGGGATGGAAGAGGAAGAAGAGGCTGCTAGAGGCAGAAGCTGAGACAGGTAGAGGGTGCTGAGGATTTCGGACCAGTGCTCTGTTGTAGTACAATGTGCTCTGGCCTTAAAGTATCATGAGTCAACTTAATCATAGTGAAACCTGCAGGTGCCCATGGGCAACTAGGCAAGAAGAAAGTGACCCTGGTGCTGGCTACCTCTTTGCCACCATTTGGGAAGCTGATAAGACAATGCAGAAGATACCAGACGTGAAATATTAAGAGCAAACTATTCCTGTTGCTATCATTTCAGTGCCTGGATTCTAGCTATGCCTGAAGTCGCCCCTGGACTTTCTGTTATCTTGGCTGATAGCACTCTCTGTTGTGCTTAGTTTGAGATTACTTCCCATAAGCCTTAGTTGCAAGAGTCCTGAAAAGAGGCACCTACACCTTTTCAAGGCACAGATATCCAGCTTTCCTCATTATGGGACCATGACAATATCTAAAAAGCAAGAGTTGACACGAGAGACTTCCCGAATGTCATACATCTGTGAACACTGAGGCTGAAATCAAAGATCCAGAATTAAAATCCTGACTTCCATTCCCCACCCTTAGTTAGAACAAAACAAGTAGACTTTTAAGGCAATTAATTGCTCACTATGCTGGTCTTCTCTTTAATTTTATTTTGGATACTTTAGATCATGTTCCATAACCAAAGTTTCACACACACCCACACTCACACCCACCCACCCACCCACACACACACAAATGAAGAATAGTTCTTTTTCATAATACCTGTTGGGATTCTTTTGGGGGATAAAAGGGTGAGGAAAAGAATGAAAAAAAGGAAACTAGCATTTATTGAATTCTCCTTATGGTCGGGACTGTGGGGGCATTTTGGCATAGACTATCTCATTTATTTCTCAAAAAATCCATTAAAGGTGATTATCCTCATTCCCACTGTGAGGATGAAAAAAGTAAGAGTCTGATCCACCTGTCTAGCGCCATATCCCATCCTTTCAATAGCTGCACTATCGGACATCTAAACACAGTGAAATGCAAGACAGGCTGTCTTTGCAACGGGCTTCTTTGGTGTGATTCAGAGCAGAAAGAGCAGGCAGTGCTGAGGGGAAGTCCAACACCCTCCTCTGGTTCACATCACTTCCCTGAAGCTCAGTTTCCCACCTGTAAATTTGGGGTAATACAATATAACCTACAGGAGTGTTGTGAGAATTCGTGGTGGAATGTATGCGTATTGTAGTTCTCACCACAGGAAAACGGTAACTACTTGAGGTGATGGGGGTGTGTTTTTTAACTTTATTTTCATTATTACACTATTAAAGTTGTTCCCATTTTTCCCTCATTGCCCTCTTCCATCCAGCTCTCCCCATCTCCCCCTCCTCGACTTCCTCTGGCCATCGCCACACTGTTGTCTGTCTCTGTAGGCTATGCATACCCGTCCTTTGGCTAATCCCTTCACCTTCTTTCGTCCAGTCCTCCCTCCACCCTAGGTGTGTTAATTAGCTTGATTGTAGAAGTTATTTCACAATGTGTATGTATATCAAATCATCACATGGTACACCTTTAATAAACACAATTTTTATTTGTCAATTATACCTCAGTAAAGCTTGGGGCAAAAAACTGCTTACAGAGCATCTCCTATATGCCAATAGAGGGCAGCAGAGAGTACATTAAAAGCTGTAAGACAATGGTGGATCGTGGAGGTCCAGATGTCAGGGGACTTGATGGCCAGGGCCTGTCACCTACTACCTGGATGACTTTGAGTCAATCACTCAAGTTCTTTAGAGTTCATTTTCCTCCTATGTAATTTAGAGATAACAAGAGTTGCTACCTTTTAGATTGGTTGTATTGAATGAAACAATACATCTAAATTGCAAAGCCCAGTGTCCATGTCACATATAAGAGATCAATAAATATTAGCTGCTGTTGTTACCAAACCTCAATACTAGATGTCAGGGTCCTGGTTCTCAGCATTTAGCTGCCTGCATTTTAAGATCGCCTACAGAACTTCCAAAATTTTGATTTGCAGCATATCCCAGGCCAAATAAATCAAAATCTTTGTAGGTGAAAGCCAGGAATTAATATTTTTAAAGCTCACCAGAGGATTCCAAGGTGTATCCAAGACATACCTGGTGCCAGAGATGATTTTAGGGAGTGTGCCCTCCCTCCGGGGAGGTCTCAGCCTTCTTGAGAAGGCCAGCATGTGAGGGGATGTGATACAGTACCTCTATTCCAAGAGAGGAGCTAGGAGAAAGCAGCAGGAGTGGTCAGTCCAAAGGTGTCTTTGAACTTAAAAGGCCTAAAAAGTAAAGAGAAAAGTTTTTTCATGCTAATTGTTTTGTTTGTTTTATATACAGAAGAAAGTGGTTGCCTATGACTCATGTTCTGGCAAAAGTTGTTTCTTCCAAAAGTAACTAGATCATTGCAACCCAATCACTAGCAGTTCTAAATAGGGCCCAGGTGTCTGTTCACTTCCTTGCTTGCCTCTTCATGAGATGGGTGGGGAACTGTGATGTTCTTTACAAGGCCTGCCAGATGGTGAAAAGAAAAGTTGTCATCACCTGCCTCAAAGAAGTGTTAAAATATTCAATTAGACATGGAAACCCCATGGCACACTGCAGTCCAGTCATGGCGTGTGAGATCAGAACCATCCTTTGCCAACTGACAATGCCATCTCACCTGTACTCCATGATTCTTCCGGTTTCTTTTGGTTAGAGAGTCTTGAGTCAATTCTCCCATTCAGAGTCACGCCCAGAACAAAGAAGCCCGATAAAGCTCGTTTGACTGGTGGTGTGGGTTGAGTTGCGTCTCCCTAAGAGATATGTTGTATTCCTAACCCCCAATACCTATGAATGTAACCTTCTTTGAAACTAGGGTCTTTGCAGATGTAGTCAAGTTAAGATGAGATCACCCTGGATGGGGGTGGGGTCTAAATCTAGTGACAGGGGTCCTTATAATGCAAGAAAGATACAAAGACACAGAGGGAAGAAGGCCGAGTGATAACAGAGGCAGGGATGGGAATGATGGGCTACAAGCCAAGGAAGGCCAAGAATTGCTAGTAGCAACAGAAGCGACACAGAGACAAGGAAGGATCCTCCTCTAGAAACTTGTGGGGAAACATGGCCCTGCTGACACCTTGATTTTGGACCTCTAGTCTCCGAAAATGTATCATAATAAATTTCTGTTGTTTTAAGCCAATCATTGTGGTCATTTGTTACTGCAGCCCTTGGAAACTAATACAGCTGGTAACCTATTTAAATGATAGGATCGAAAGCAGCAGAACAGACAAATAACCATCCACTTGGGATTGAGTTCACTGAGTGGACTCTCACTAGCCAAGATCTCAGGCATCTGAAGCTTTCAAAGTGTTCGCTACTTTTATTTTGCTCCAGGCAAAGAGGGAACCTGGCTTTGATAGAATTTGTTAAAAGCAATTGGATTTGCTCTGGCTGGTGTGGCTCAGTGGACTGAGCATCGGCCTGTGAACTGAAAGGTCACCGGTTTCGATTCCTGGTCAGGGCACGTGTCTGGATTGCAGGCCAGGTCCCCCCTTGGGGGTGTGCAAGAGGCAACCAGTCGACGTTTCTCTCACACATTGATGCTTCTCTCCCCCTCTTTCTCCCTCCCCTCTCTCTAAAAGTAAATTAAAAAAAAAAAGTCAATTAGATTTAAAAGACCTAAGTGAAGATTTTATTCTGTGTTGGATCAATCTGGCCATGTGGGCACCAATGCCAGGACCCTCCCTGAAATCCATAGTAAAGAAGGAGATGGACTTTAGATGCTTTTAGCTTCTTGAAAACAGGCTATACTTAGCTTCAAGCCAGACTCACCCAACTTTATAATATTGTTTCCAGTTTCCTTCCATATTTACTCCCTTTTATAATTATAATACATAGCCAGGGGTCCCTCACAAAATAGATGCCTGTTTTCATCTTTCCAGGACCTCCTGACTTCAGTGCAGACAGAGTTCCCTCACTCAACTCAATAATCTTTTAGGTTCTATTATTTTGCCTGTGTCTGCAAGCACCCTTGTTTTTCATTTAGACATACTTATGGTATCTTTTCTCTGTGCCTAGAACTGGTGTACAGATGCTGGGGGTGGGTGAAAAAGAGAACCAATTAGACCAGCTCCCTGTTCTCCTGGAGCTCTGGTTTGGCATTGTCAAAAATCCTAAAACAGGGATAATTTAAATAACAAAGAGGGAAAATTTAGGCCCCTGTCAGAGCTTTAACCTAGTGGGTAAGAGGGCAAGCATAGGGAGTGAGAGGGTTCAGGTTCCTTACCCCAGAATGTGCCACTTTAACATAGGGATTATTTTGAGCTGAGATAATCAACGCCCAATAGACTCAAAAAGAGCTTTTTACCTCCCTCTTAGCTGCATAAAAGAATTCAGATAGGGGGCTTGTATCAGAAAGAGAGCAGTTCCAGAGGTAATTTTTACATCAGAAAAACTTATCTTCATGGCAGGGCAAACATCTGTTTACCAAACATTTGCTCTTCCCACATCCTGTGAATTGCCTTCCTCCCCTTTGAAGCCCCAGATTCCTGTCCCGTCTCCTTAACTCAGGGCATGTGAGCCTCAATTGCCTAACTGTCGGGGAGCCTCACATCTTTGGGGTTCCCATACATATGAAATTAAATTTGTTTCTTTTCTTCTGTTAATCTGTCTTAAGTCAAGTTAATTACTATACCAAAGAACCTAGAAGATAAGAAGGGAAAAGTTTTCCTCTCCTGTAGCAGTTAAATATTGTATATTTGAGAGCACTTATCTGGGAAAGTAAAGAGAAAAAAAAAAAGAGAATCAATTATGGAAATAAGGGGATTAGTTCTTGAGAAGCCTAGAGATGCTTGTTAAAACACAAAGATAGAGGGAGAGGGGGTTGATTTTCTTTTCCTTTTCTTTTCTTTTTTTTTTTTTGTCCTTTAGCTTAGGTCATTTCAATTATGTTTGAATATTAAGCTGCTGAGTGGTTAATGGTACTGCAGCTATCAGTGGCTGGCTTTCCTACCGAGGGAGGAAGAAGAGCCAGGTGGGCAGTGAAGACCAAATCTGGCCTCTCCACTTTCCAGCCCTTTGATTCTGAAAATTCTCCTAACTTCTGTCTCCCTTGATTTTCTCAGCTCCGTGTTCTTTGACAAAACAGCCTCCTTTAAAAGGAATCGCCTACCACATACGGCAGCCGCAAAGGACTAAATGAGATAATGCATGTAAAATGCTCTGAGAGTGGTTGGCAAGCAATGTTAGATATTATTTTCACAAGTTGTATATGAAATATTTACTGATAATAGCACTCTTACTTGGCAGCTTTATTTTCCATGCTCGGATTTACAAGCCCCTAATTTGTTTTCCCTGAAGATGCCAAGTCCTGCCTTCCGTTTCTATTCTCACCTTACATTTGGAATTCAAGATAGGCAGCTCCTCCCACAAGGCTAGCCGCGGTTCTTCTCTGCTTCATTTATCCGACAAACACTGACATGGTGCCTCTTCCTGGTGCGGGAGACAGAGGCGTGAACTAAAGAAACAAAGTCTCCGACTTTTTGTGACTTAAGTGCTAGGGACAGAGAAAATAAAAAGCACATACAGGGCGGGGCAAAAGTAGGTTCACGGCTGTGAGTACATGAAACACAGAGTTTATTCTTGTGCTATTGTTTATTACTTACAGTATTATTATTATTATTATTATTATTATTATTATTATTATTATTTCCTCACCCAAGGACATTTTTTCATTGCTTTTTAGAGAGAGAGGAAAGGATAGAGGAAGGGGGAGCGAGCGATATTGACGTGAGAGAGAAGCGTCAGTTGGTTGCCTCCTGTGAGCGCCCAGCCCAGGGATCAAACCTGCAGCCCAGGCGTGCGCCCTGACTGGGACTCAAACCGGCAACCCTTTGGTTAAGGGACCACGCTTCGACCAGACGAACCACACCGGCCAAAGCAAAATAGTCGTATCAGTTTGATCCTAACAACTGTAAACCTACTTTCGCCCCACCCTGTAAAATGAGGTCAGGTAGTGTTAAACGTATGAAAGAACAGAAAGCAAAATTCACCGGGAATTGTAGATCGACTAGACATCGGGGGCTGCAGCCACCGGATACAAACAGGAGCGGCATTACGAGTGGGACTAATGGTAACACAGAGTAATTTGTAATCTTTGGAAGATCGAAACTGTCACAGCATAAAAATAACCACGGGCATGCTGATCAACCAGCAAAACAACAAACACAGGCAAAGGCGAGTACTTCACCCATAACACCTACTGTAAATTTCTCCTCTAACCCCCGGTTATGTTAACTACCTTTGTTCTAAACCAAGATGTAAATTTGCAAGGGGGAGAAGGAGGGAAGGACGGGGGAGGGGGGAGCTATGAATATACACAGGAACAAAACTGGCCTTGATCCTTCTAAAAAGGTCAATGTGGGATTTTAATTTCTTCCCTAAGCAGGAAATGGAGATAGAGCTTGCCCCAAATAATTTGCGAATATTGCTTCTTCATTTAATTAGAAAATTCTTACAGAAGTGTTTACATTGAGAAATTCAGTTAAATATAATTTAAAAGATAAGCATGCAGTTCCCGACGGAGGAGGAAACCCAAGGCTTGGGAGTGCAGGCAGCTTCTCAATGCCCTGGGAAGGCTTCCCGGGGACCGCTTACCTCCTCTCTCCCCGGAAGCTCTGCCCTCCTGACCACTATCCTCCCCACAGCCAGGTGAAGAGACCAAGGGGCTTTGGCAAAACAGCCCATTCCAGGGTGGTCCGTCCTGTTGCACACGTGACCGGCCCTGGGACGGGGGCTGTGGCAGGGCCTAGCTCGCGTGCAGACAGCTGGAGCATTTTTTCTCCCCGCCATCTCCTTAGCCCTTGGCAATTACAAAATCCTATTGTCCTGGGGAACAGAGAGCTGTGAAACACCTTTAGAGTCAGAAAAATACGGGCTTGAGCACCTCCTCTGCTGATTAATCATTGGTGGTGTGACCTTGGATGTGAACTTAAGCCTCTCTGGTGGTGTTTCCTTCTCTGTACACGGGATTAAACACCAGCATATTGTGTCAGTTATGTGTCATAATGAGTGCTCAATAAATGGTCTCCAGGATCATTATTCTTGACCTTGGATAAATGAAAGTCCACTGAGCCTCTGGGTCCTAAAAGCAGAAAGGGATTCACAGCTTGGCGGAGGATGAACAGATAATCAGTGTGGGAAGAAGAGTTGTGGGAGCTTGTGATTCTAGTTTCTCACTGTCTCTCTGGCTATCAGTGCTCACTCCAGTAAGCCCTTTAAGTCCCACCCCATTATTCTCATATGTAAAATGCAGACTTGAGTAAATGGAACTAATGCTTCCTTGCTTTCTGATTCTGTCATCTGACACTTACCGGTGCCGTAGGAAGTGCCTTGAAGTGCGGTTAAAACGATGACCTTCAAAGCAGTGCTTTTCAGCTCGCATATATATCATTTCATTTATCATCATAAACTTCTTTTTTTTAGATCTCATTGTCCAGATGGGTAACTGAGGTCCAGAGCCACAAAGGGGCTTGCACCAAACCTCAGGGAGATGCAGAGTCAGCCTTGAATCCAGTTCCTATGACCAAGGTGTGAAGGCAAAATCCCCAATGGACTCTTCTCCGCAGTGTGTAGCGGTGCCGGCACCTAGTATGCTCAGACTTACGCTGAACCGAACTGAATTGATACCCATGATGAACCGTAGAGGGCGAACCCCAGGGACATGAAGGAAAGCCGGCCGTCAACATGGGGGACCATAACTTTGTGGTTCTGAAGCCAGGGGAGGGCACAAAATGTGAGTAAGCTGACCTTCATGTGGGCTTTTCTGCTCTTTCTTGGTGCAGTTTCCACAGCTGGAGCAGCTGCCACATTGTGTGGCTTCTTTCTATGCCGTTGATGAATTGCGCCTTTCATAACTCATACTGCCTAATTACCTTCCAAATGGGTATTCCTGGGTGGTAACCTGATGAGGGAAGGTTTGTGGGTCTCTGGTGGGTCTTAAGTGTGATGTTGCGAAGCTACGGTTCAATGAGGCATGCTCTTCCAATAGCACAAGACATACAGAAAGGGTGTTGTGTTTGCCCCACGGTGGCGCTGTTCCGCAGAACTTTCCCACTGACGGAGATGCTTGGTGTGTGCGCTATCCACTGCAGGGGCTACTGTCCACGTGTGGCTGGTGCACACTTTCAGTGTTGCTGATGCAACTCGAAACCAAATTTTAAATGTTACTTCATTTGAATTACTCTAAAGTTATATGTAAATAGCCACGTGCGTGGTGGCTACCGTATTGGTCCATGGTACTCTAGAACAATCAAAAGATTGATTTTACAGGACGAGATTCAAATCCTAGCTCTCCCACTCACTGCCTGCATCACCTTGGACATTCACGGTTGCATGTATGAGGAGATTCAAAGCACAGAGGAAACCTGAGTGGCAACTTTTCCATCTCCTGAGCACTCGTGGTCTGAAGTGGGAATCCGCGGCCAGTTTAGCTGGAATTTACCCATCTAACATTATCCACGTTCACACGGAGATAATGGGGCCAGGCTGTGAAGACGGCGTACAAGCAGAAACTTCCACCTACTTAGAACATATGTTTGGTGTGTGGGAGTCCAAGAATCTTCTGTGGCCAGGAATGCAATTTAGGAGTGTTCTGAGGAGTCATCAGTCCTGCTGATGACCGCAGGGATCTGAGACCCGACCAGGCGTTGTGCCAGGCAACATACCTCCATGAACGCACCTCGCAAGCCTGCGTCTTCATGCAGTTCCTCTGCCTGGAATGTTAACTTATACCCTACAAAGCACCCCCTTGTCTGCCTTACCGATTTCCTCTCTTCTTGAAGAGTCAGTTTAAACTCCTCTTGAAAGTCTTCCTTTATTCCTTCCCTGTGGTCCTCGAACAGGCCTTTGTTGCAGCACCTGTGGGTGTCTGTATGCCAGGTCCTGTCAGAGGATCACACCTTTTCATCTCTAGCAATTCCCTAAACCTAGGGGAGAACCTGGTGTATAACAGGATATAAGTAAATATTTGAAAAGACAGTAACGATGACAACAGAATAGACGTGACGTTGGTGTCGGTGGGGATAGCGATGATGTGACAGCGGTGGTGATGGTGGTGGTGACAATGGCGATGATGTGGTGATAATGGTGGTGATGACGGTGGTGGCGGCGACGGTGGTGATGGTGATGGCAAACATTTGTAAAATGATCACCACGTGCCAGGAACAGTTACAAATGCTCCACATAGCATTCAACCGCTCTATATAGCAGCTACTATTTTTATCTCCATTTTACACGTAATATCAGCCAGTTTAGATAATTTTCCCAAGGTTGACTGAGCTTGGAGGTAGATTTTCTTATTAAAATGGCTACATCTTCAGAGTGCTAAAGGACCTGTTCTCCCAGGAGAGCCCGCCTCCTGGCACCTTCTCCCTGTGGGCCCCACCATGAGAACAAATGTTGTCCTGACTCCTGTTGATATGGGAGCTAAGGGACCAACACCCCTGCATTTCAGCATAAATTGCCGAGCCTCAGAAATAGCCCTGCGTGGCTCCTGAGGGTGGGGGCATGTCCCCACATCCCTTCCCAATTCCCAGGCACTTATCGCTTGGACAGCTGCAGTGGAATGATTTACAGCCTCTTGGTGTTTTCCAGCGAGAAGCTGAAAAATGTCACATTCTGTGGAATACCAATTGCACAACCTCTCCCAGAAAGCGGCCACTGGGGACTTTCTGCAGATCTGCGGGCCTTCTCCCCCGACCCCACATGCACTTTTTAATGAAGGTCTCACCCTGTGGCAGTCCTGCCTTAACTTGGCTCTACGCGTAGGGAGGGAAAGAAGTTAGGAATTGAGTGGAATACATTTGTACAATGGTGGGTTTCCCAGGCCTCCACGGAGCTTGAGGATTTTTTCCTTCACATGCTCCTTCTTATCGATCGCGAACTGACTTTAACAAACATCTGTTGAGCCCCTTTCATGTGCTAGATACTGGGGACACTGGCTCAAAAAAGTACCCAGCCCCCGCTCCTTAGCCTGGCTGGGAGTGAGGGGGCTAGGTGTAAGTATTTGCTGTGCAGCGCGATAAGGGCCGCGACAGAACGGAGCCTGGGGGGTTGTGGGAGCACAAAGGAGGGGTCTCACCCTGCTTGCGGAAATCTGGGAAGTGTCACAAAGGAGGGAGCATTTAGCCTGTGTCTCTAAGGCTTGTGAAACTGAGAAGCCTGTGGGGAAAACCCAAACGCAGGAAAAAGCTTTCAAAAGGCGTGGGAGCATGGAAGGGTGCTGGGACGGTGAGTTTATATGTCCGCCTGGCTGGGCTGCAGTACCTAGTTACTTCATTAAGTGCAGGTGAGTTACTAATCGAGGTGTGGCTGTGAAGGTAGTTTATAAATGTGGTTAATGCCTGTAATCAGTTAATTTGATGTAACGTACCCACACTCTTTGGCATGTACTCACCACATACTAAAAATCTAATGCATGGTATTCATGGTTAGTAATATTACTATATTGTTATCGTATTTATTATGATAAAACTAAGATACAAAGGGGCTATTTGATTCACTTAAGCCCATGCTAGCAGCTTTACTGTCACGAAAACCCTTTGTGTGCTAGCTGCGTTATATACACAGTAAACATCAGCGGTCATTGCTGTTCTCATCTGCATTTACAGGTGAGAAAACTGAGGCACAGAAAGGTCAAGACACTTGACCAAGTTTGCACAGTCAGTAAAGGGCAGACCTTGGATTCAAGCCCAGGGCTTTGGGACTTGTCCTGCCCTACAGTCCAATCCTAAAACACAGTTGATGTTCTGCCCTGTGCCTTCTACGTTCCTGCTTCCTCTGTCAAGACGTCTCTCATCAGAGCCATCCCCACCTTCTGAGTAGATAAAATCAGACTGTGAGTTCATCTGTCTATAGATGCTAAGTATGGGGCAGGGCTGGGCCAGTCTCAGTCAAATCTGTAATTCATTGCTGGAAGAACCCCTGGCATCAGATCAGAACATTGTCTCCAGATCTGCCAGAACACTTTTCCCATCTGTCCTCAATCATTTGGATTCTGGGGATGGTTTTTTAGGCAGTCATTTATGTCCGCTCTGCAGGATGGGGCTCTCAGGGGGTGCCCCAGCCCCACTGGAATGCTGCTGGCCCCGGCTCACAGCCTCAGGTACTGGATTTCTCATGCTGGGTAGTTCAGGTCAATACTACTCTGTCATCAATTATGGCCTAAGGCTGGACAGCTAGTCATCCATCAAGTCTTCACAGCCCGCTGGAACTGAATCGTTGAGACCCTGCAGCCTGTTCGTTCTTCCGTGCGAGGGCCTGAGATTTTCTCTGTCAGAATTAAAAGGCTCCTGCACTGTCCTCTGATTCGAAATTTCTTTGTATCTGAATTATTGGCATTTTGGGGGCTTTCCTCTCTTCTGTGTTTAATGTCAGAGTAATGAGACTTTGAGGTTCAGCGATTCCCTTAATTAATTTCATTTCAATTTCTTTTTCTTCTATTATATTTGGAGAAAAACAATTTAATACTGTATTTCAAAAAAAGTCAGGATCCTATGATTCTTTTCTTATCATTTTATTTCTATCTGTTGATCTCCTGTTATTAGTATATAAGCACAGAAAGATGTCTGGAATTATTGTCATTGAATGTTAACTGCAGTTATTTAAGGATGATAGGATTTGGGGTATGTTTGGCATCCCTTCTTTGTACTTTTCAGAATTGTTAACGTGTTTTATGACAGTCATGTATATTTTCCACCAAGACAGTCATAATAAAAGAGGGGGGGTATAGAAGCTCAGAACTAAGAATGGGGCCTCGCAGATTTTCAGTCCAAGCCTCCATAACACAGATGAAGACATAGAGGCCCAGAGTGGGCAACAGATTTATCTTATGTCACGTAGTAATTTGGTTGTTCAGGCAAGACTAGAACCAAGACACGGATCTCAGCCTGCGTTTTCTCCCAATATTCATTCGTGCATTCATCAAAAATTTAGTGACCATATACTTGGAAATAAGATGAACGTAGCCCCTGCCCTCAAAGAATTGGAGAGTTAAATCAAGATTTATATTGTAATTGATGAAATTGTGGAGGAGACCACAGGGGGCTGCGAGAGTTCAGGAGAGGAGGGATCTGGTCCAGGCAGGAGAGGAGAGAGAGGCTCCAAGGAAGGTCCCTGGAGAAGATATAAAGAGACATTGGTTAGATACAAAAGGGGGCAGGGAGGGGTCCAGCCGAGAGAACAGCATGAGCACATCCATGGGTGCGAGAGAGAATATGGGCACGTATCAGATGGGGAACAGTAACCATGTGGCTAAAACAAAAGTGAGAAGTAGTGGTTAGGGCTGGGGGAGGCATCAGGCTGGAAGGTTAGACATGGGCAGGTAAGAGTCAAACTCCCTAGGATCTGCAAGGAAGCCACATGAGGACATGCACCTTGTCTTTCTTGTTTGCTGCAGTGTCCCCAGCACCTAGGATCAGGAAAAAACGATATCCCCTCCAGGAAGCCTTCTTTGACTCCCTCCTCTCCCCAAAGCCAAAATTAGCCTCTCCCTTATTCCTATGTCTTAGGTCTTTGTCCATTTATTTTAGCACCTATAAAAATCTATCTGGTAAAAGAGATTATTGTTCCATGCCTGTCTTCCCCACTAGATCACAGGCTATTAAAAGGAAGCTGGAGGCCAGCCTGTCTGATTCCTGTCCTTATCACCCCAGAGTATTTGCCCCGCAGTAGATGCTCAGTAAAGGTTTGATGAAAAGATACTTATTAAGCTCCCCTTATCCCAAGCCTTCCTTCCTAACTTACCTAGAGCTTTTCACTATACCTGACCGTAGTACCTACAATTCTAAACACCTAAGGAGCTCTGCAGGAAGGGTCCAGTTAGGAGAGTGAAGACTGAAGTAAATATATTTTAGTTCCACCTGTTTGGGAATCATTCCCTTTTCTTTCGGTTATGAACACTTTTGCTGTTCCTTCGTATGCTGCCCATTGGATGTAATTTTGGTGGGAATGTCGGTCAAGGTGATCCACCCACCCCCAACCTGTGGTTGACCAACAGGCTGGGTCAATCAGTCTCTCTCCCCCAGGCTTTTCAAAAAATCAGCAGACTGATGCAAAGACCAAAAGGAAAAAAAAAATACTGAAACTAATCTGTCCCAGTGTGTTTCCTCATATCCTTTCTTATGGGTAACAGTCTGATTTTGTTGTTTGCAACTAAAGAATCTCTGCAAACACAGGCATCGAATCATTCATGTTTCATTAACTCTCTAGGGCCACAGGCCACCTGCAGCGGGCCATGCCTTCTGTTCTCATTCAACTGTCCAACAAGACTTTCTGAGCGCCTACTTTGTTCAGGGTACTGTGCTATCCTTTTGAAGTTTTTATTATCTGGATATTAACACGAAAATGTCGGTAACCTCAATTTTGAAAACCAGGCGAAGTATGTAATTAACCAGTGTTTGGAACAGGAAGCCCAGAAAACCACCAGACAAACGAGGAGATGCTCAAACTCATTAATCATCAGAGAAATGCAAGTGGGAACAACAACATGATATCAATTTACACCTATGAGAATGACAAACAGTAGACAGCTGGGTGAGGCCAAGTGCCGGTTGGGGGAAGATGTGGGTATGTTTTCCCTGGAGGAAGTACGGTGTAGCACAGACACTGTGGAGCAGTGTGGCAGTGCTTGATCACAGCATGCCAGTACTCATAGCCTGGGGGCCAACGATGCAGTCCCTAGGGGTATGTCCCATACCAAATTTCTCACTGGTCCATAAGGAAACATGCATGGGAACTGAAGCCTTGTTTGTGGTAGCATGAGCTGAAGAGGACTGGGATGCCCATCACAGGGAAAGTGGATAAAGTAAGGAATGGAGGACGCCCCCCAAGGAGTACCAAACAGTATTTAGGAGAAGTGGACTAGCTTCACACCTAGAAAGACAGACAGAATGTAAAAACAGAGTATTGGGGAAATAAAAGAGAAAAAAACAGAATGAGATATGGCACAGCGCCGTTTATAAATTAAACGACACATCACCAAAATAATATTTTGAAAGAACGTATGCAGACAAATGATACACATTAAATGCATTGGAATGCTTGTCTGTAGGGAAGAGAAAATAAAATGGGAAGTGGGATTTAAGAGGAATGGATAAATAAATAAAACAGAAGAAGATGGGGAAAGTTGGCATTGTTGCATCTTTGACCAAAAGGCGTTAGGGAAAGACTTTAACAGCTTCTGTTAAGGCAGGATGACAGGACCTTAGGAAGTGGTAGAACCTGACCAAAGATAAGGTTAAGCATCATCCAGGGACTGGTGTGGCAGGCATCACTGCTGCCTAGAGCTTCTGATGACATGTCTTCCATGAGCACGAGGCTGTTTTCTGAAAAACTGTGCAGGAGTGACTGAAGCTGTTTGCCGTCATCTGTGGGTCCCCTGGGTGCTGCATGTTCTGATATCAGGGAGTTACTGACCAGTGACACTGCCCAGACCAGGAGAGGAACACCTTCCTATTCTGATTACATGAGTGGCCATGTCTTAGTGCAGAAGGATCAGGAGTTAGCAGCAGAATGCCACTATAGTAATAGTCATTGTTGGGTGTTATCAGTTCAAGTGAACTTAGGATAAATTAGATAATAGCTCTAATTTCATAATCGTCCTAAAATTCCTGAATCAAAAAAAACCCTGTAACTATTAGTATAGGTAAGTGGTTGAAGGGGCAGTTCTTAATTAAAAATAATGTGGCTAAGATTGCGTGGTTCTCCGGCAATTCTACTCCTTCGTATCTGCCCAGGAGAAATGAAACACAGTCCACGTGGGTTTGGGCTTGTGCACAGTTATTGAGCAACCTTATTCCCAACATCTGAATGCTGGAAACAACCCAAAAGTCCATCAACTGGTGAACAGATGACAACTGTACTGTAGCTATACGATGTGATGCTACTTAGCAATAAAAAGGAACAAACTACGGATGCACGTTCATGGGTGACTCTCAAAAGCATTGTGTTGAGTGAAAGAAGCCAAACACGACTGAGTACATATGGCATGATTCCACTTATATGAAATTCTATAAAGACAAATATAATCTGTAGTGTCAGAAAGTAGGTCAATAGTTGACTGAGGCTGGAGGGTGGGGACTGACCAGGAAAAGAAGCAAGGGGACATTTGGGGTGAGGGAAATGTTCTGTATCTTGATTGTGGTAGAAGTTACACAGGTACAACCATTTGATAGAAGTCCATGACTGATACACTTGAAATGTGGGTATTTTATTTTATGTTAATTTATAACTCAATAAAGTTGATTTATTATTTAAAAAAGGTAATGGGATATTAAGCCTACAGAACAGAGGGGAATCTCCCCATTTCTCTCTGAGTGGGCTATACTACTTAAAAATGATGCTATTGTTTTCTTACAGGCTAATTAGAAAGATTTAATGAAATAATCTGTTGGAAATAACAATAAGGAGGAAGAGAAAGAAGAGGAAAGGGGTATTTATTGATAACTTGCTATGGGCTAGGATCTCCAAAAACTCTATGAGGTATGAACTATTGCTAATCCATTTTGTATTTAGGAAATAGAGGTATTGAGAATGTAGGTAATTTATTTAAATTCACAAAGAGAGTAATGGAGTTAGAGTTTAATCCCTGATAGTCGGGTACAGAGGCACACCTTTAAGCTCTAACCCTTACAGGCTACAGGATTCTGTGTGAACTATAAAATATATAATGTCTACATCAAAAGGGAAAATGGAGAATGGAAAATTCATGCATTAAACCAAGCAAGAAATACTGGGACCTTCACACCTTCCAGGTATCGGCTACCTGTATACTTAGTCACAGCATCCTTCAAATGGTTGAGAATGAACAAGGGTAACTTCCATTTTTTTCTAACCTTTCTTATAATGGAACTCTCTTTACTTACTTTTATACCTGCCACCGAAATTGGCACAAAACCAATGAACAAATTAACACAAGGGATCGATGAGTAATGGCCGCCTTCCTCTCATGGTGGACAGGATAAATGACCCTGAAGGATGACCCTGATCATCTGGACAGGAACGTGGATAATTGTGGGGCCCTCCGCAGCTGCCGGGCTCCCTGCTCACTGGAAAGTCAAGCTCCTGGCACTCACACTGCAGGTCTGTACCGCCGGTACGGCCAGGCCGGTCTGGAGTCTGGAGGTGAGCATTTTCTTCTCCTCTGAGGCCAGGGACTCCATGACGTTTCTTGTCGCACTTGGTCTGGCAGGGGAGAAGCGGGCACAGAGAGGGAATGGGTATGCCCAAAGGCATGGGATGTGTCACTGGGTGAGGACTGAGCTTCCTTCAGCCTCACCAACTGGCACTCATCTCATCAACTACCCCCAAAAGCAAGTGAGGGGAGAAAAGCCCATCATGGGACTGGGAGCTGGGCCAAGGTTATGAAGCATGATCATTGTGTATAAAGTCCTGGAGCTAGACTGCCGCCTTCAAACCTTGACCCCGTCAGCCCTAATAGGGTGACTCTGGGAAAGTGTGTTAACCTCTCTCCATCTCAGTTTTTCCATTTGTATTTCCTGAATTTTAAATCAAGACTGCCTAGCACAGACTCTGGGACATAGTAAAAACTCAATAAATGTTATCTGTGGTTGTCATAATCATAGAAATTGCCATAATTCCAAGATACATCTTCTTCATATTTCGAAGTTCAGAATGTATCTTAAAATTTATGTTTCTGTCAATCTAAAATTATCCAAGACAAAAACGTTTATTTAGGAATTGATGTATTTTAATTAAATAAGGTAATAAAGCTCTCACTAAAAAATTCCACATAAAAATAGTATCAATAAATCAATTGGGTATCTTATGATCGATGGCATCTTGGAATCAAAATAACTGGGTATTAAGGACCCAGATTTGTGCTGTAGAAGGGGATACAATGATGGGGTTTTTTACCGCAGTCGGCTGCTCATTGAGTAGAGTTACACCAGCTCCTGTCAATCCTTGCTATGCACAATGGCCTTTGCACCACAGAGCCTTTGCACGTGATACTCTTTGGAGTTCTCTGTCCTTTCTTCTTCACCCCGCTAATGCCTCATCATACTTTAATTCTCAGCTCTAACATTATTTCCTCAGAGATATCCTTTTCAACTTCCCTGTCTAGGTTAAAACTTTCTGATATAATTTGCCATTTCATTATATTCCTTATCACAGTTGTGATTTTAGGTATATTACCCAAACATGCAGTTACTATCTGTGTCTTCCTATAGACTCTAAGCTTCATGGGAGGAAGAGTGCGTCTTCTTCCACTCATCACTGTATCTCCAGCATCCAGCATGATTTCTGGCACAAAGCAGAAGCAGAAAAGTATCCTTTGTAAGAGCACAAAGCAGAAGCAGAAAAGTGTCCTTTTCTGATCTGCTGTAATCTAGCACTTGTGTTTTATATTGTATTAAAACATTTCTGTCTATAGCACACCTCATCTCTGGCAGTCATGAGAGCAGGTATTATATCCCGGCAACTCGTACGATGGCGAGTTACGAATCTGCAGCTAAAGCTCTGATTGGTTTCCCAAGCTTCAGCTCAGTGAGTCCCTCTCTCTGTGAGACGCTGCACTTGGGTCCCTACAGACAAGTTAACATGCACATTATATTCAAAGGTGGATCGGCCATCTCTCTAAATACACACAGAGCTCACTAACTGAACAAATGAATAAATGCAGTTTCCTGTGTTACTCAGGGGCTCCTTTGCTGTATCTCAGGTGATACTGAAGAAGGCATTACCTCACCCCTGTCATTGTATTATCCCAGTGGCAGGGGTAAATGGTCCAGGCAGCATGGGGAAGCAAAAAGAACATGGGCTGGGGATTCATCTAGTCTGGGTTCAAGCTCCAACTCTCTGGAACATCATGAAAAGGAAAGAGGAAAGGAGCAAATAGAAAGGGGATTATTAATCAGTATATATGATGTTAATACCTTTTTATATAAGTTTCATTCAATTCATAATAAATCTATGCAGTGGGCATCACGATACCATTTTAATAAATAGGAATTGGGTTATTAAATATTAATTAGTATAGCAGAGATTAGAACCTAGATTTCTCTGATCTCAAAAGGGAGTGTTTTTCTTTACACCATCTTACCCTGACCTTTCGTTTTCCGGTCTGTAACTGAGATAATTCCCACACCTTCCTACAGTGGCTGCCCTAAGGGTCCAGTGATAACTCATTTGGGGCAATCTATAAATTACAGTTCTTGCTGCACTCGGTATCCACAAACAGGTAGATCAGAGAAATAAATTCTTCTGTTGGTCCATTTAGGGCAGAAGAGAGCCTTTATAATTTCTGAAGAAGTCACCGCAGCTGGAGAAGCAGCAATACAATCCCTGCAATAAAAGGGAGCTGTGTGGGCAGGAGGGCATCAAAAGGCAACACAACTGTGTCTTCCAATCCAGCTTGTTTTTATTTTTACCAAAATGCAATTTCAGATTAGACAGCTCATTCTTCGACTGAGGTATAAGCATTTATAGCCCAGCTGTTGGGAACAAGAGCACAGCGGTTGAACGCTGCTCTGTGGCCAGGCCCTCCGCCAGCCTCCCAGCCGGTGACTCCGCATGACGAGCTCAGTGGGAGCCTCGTTTCCCCTAAATGATTTCCCTGATGTTGCTTCTGGCGTCTTACCACATGCCCCACCCCTGCACAGGTGCTGGTTTCCATGGGAACATGTCAGTTCTCTATACTGTCACCTGTTGAAATGATCAATCATGGCCACTAGGTTAGCAGCTGGCATGACATCCTCATTGGCCCCAGATACTGGTGCTTTTGCCACAGCTCCAGCACTGTTGTGGCTCAGTTTACCTCTGTGCTGAGGTTGCTTCTGGGTGAGTTTCCCCCACGATGAAACCCGGGGTCGTGAAGGCTCACGGTGCCCTCAAGCCCAGTCTCCCTTTGCAGTAGAAGGAAGGAAAGAGAGCAGATGATAAATACTCAGGGAGCAGAGGGGAACAGGCTACAGGCACTGCCCTCAGAGAGACTACAGTTTACAAGGAGACAGAAATGTGAATGAAGATGGCAGCAATCATTTCTGGAGTGCTTAGCATCTGCCAAGCACTGCTCGGTGTGTTAAATAATTTTCCACATTTCAATCTCACAACAATTATGAGAGGAAGGTACTGTTCTTGTCCCTGTTTTATAGATAAGGAAACTGAGGCTAACTTGTCCAAAATCATGGTTAGTAAGTGGTAGAAGCAGGAAGTTGGATTTCAAGAGCCTGTGCACGTAACCACAGAATTATAGCTTCTCTAGGATGACTAGAACATAATGTAGGTTTAAGAAAGGAGTAGGTTTAAATATTTTTCATGGAAAAAGGTGTTTCAGACAGACAGTTACACATACAAAGACCCTGAGGTGCCAAAAAGTTTACACATACAGGGAACAAAAAAGAAAAAAATAGCTCATTGCAGTTGGAACATAACAAGGAATGGGGGAACAGAAGAAAATGGAGATGTTCACTGGAAAGATGGGGTCTGGCTGGGCTGGAAAGAGCCCTGAATTCCAAGTTAGAATCTTGGATTTGACCTAGTAAAATGGGGTTCCACCGGCATTTAGAGAGGAGAGGAACATGAATAGCTTAGAGTGGAGAATAATCTCTCAGGCAGTAGCATGGAGAATAGATCTAAGGAGACAGGAAGGGGAAAGAGGCTGTTCCAGAATGCTGACAGAGGATGGAAGGAATCACTGTCTCTTTTTGTTTTCTGTTTTTGGAGGGATATGTGCCCCTAGGGATCTCCCTACCTAAGTGACCCATCAGCCTGAGTCTTGGCAGTAGCATGCTAGTATATAATCAACACCTGCATATAAATTGGATTGTAAGGCTTCCAAGGAAGGAGCCTTGGCCAAATGAAACCATTGACAGAGAAGCCAGTATGCCCTTCCAAGTCTGAAGAGTCTAATGATAAGTCAATTTTCCAAACACCTGCAAAGGATAAGGGTATCACTCACAGTTGCAAGGAACTCTGGACAGCGCTTGGATTTTGCCTGTCTTACAGGGAGTAAACTTCATGGTGCCTGTCTGCCCTACCTTCCCACAGCTGTGAAGGCAACCTGGGCCTGTCACAGAGCTTCATTTTCCCAACTGTGATTGTCCCAGGTGGTGGAATGTGCAGGCAAGTAGGACCAACCAAGAGTTCTGCAAAATTTGACATACGGGTGGTGGTTCGGAGAAGGGCCTTGCTGGTAGCCAGCATTCCTGTTACAAAGAATGAACCGGAGAATGAAGCAACATCAAAGGAAACAGGACCAGAGATGGAAAGGACAGAGACTTGGTTATACCACTGAGCCCAAGGGCATAGCTAAATCTAAAGTCAATTACATTTATCTGCAGTTTAAATCTCCAACATTGCTAACAAATTGCAGTTGAATCTCATTGGCTCATTCGGGAGTCAATCACTGAGGTCAAGGGGATGGAATATGCTGATTGGCCAAGTCTGAATCATTAGGTGATAAGGGTTGTGGTGTGAGTTAAGGGAGCCTGAAGCAACCACAGCAGAATCACATAAACTGAAAAGGGGGGTGGGTGGCTTCCCAAACAAAGTCAAGATCTTATTACCAGAAGAAAGAGAAATGGCTTGGGGGAAGGCAAAAATGTAATACATGTGCTCCAAAACCTTTGGCAATACGAATGTTAAAACTGCATCAATCTTGCAAACTCATTAGTCCTCGAGCTGGGTTATTTAGAGAGTAATTCCACTGGGCTGAGCACTCTTGGGATAGGAGGTACGTGGCAAGCGGCTCTTCTTCATTTCAATTCCTGTTTTTAACCAAATCTCCTTGTCATTCTGCCCTGTTGAAAACCATTGGGTCAGCTAAAATACAAAGTTTTGTTTCTGTAAGCTTGAGGCCTCTATCTGAACTTCTCATGACTTTGCCCTCACATTAGCATTCAAGAACTCGAATCGTCAGAGTCTCGGGTGTGATTAGAGGCAATAAACAAATGTTAATTAGCACTCTGGCTGTATCCAGAGAATGCCACAGGCGTAGACCCAAGCCCAGTGTTTCTGTTTTCAGGATTCCTTGAACTTCCACATCTAAGAACACTTTCAGAACCTTCTTTATGAAAGAAAGAGCTCAGAGACAGTATAGCATTTGCGAAAGAAATTGCCCTTCCAGTTTATAGACTTGCATTTCAGCCTAAACTATGCCACTTATGGGAGCTATATCTATAGGCAAGTTTCTTAACCTCTCTGAGTCTCAGTTTTGTCATCCATAAAATAGGAATAATAATAATAATGTCTACTTTAATGTGTTTTTGTTATGTGAATTAATTAATTAAGACAATGAGTGCAGTACCTGGCACATGATGAGTATTCAATAAATGAGTTTCTGTGAGTATATGTCATACACTGACATATAGGGAGAAAATAAGAGGTCAAACATGAAAATCAGGGCATAGACTCTTCTCTGCTCCATCCGTTCCCATCGCCACTGTTAGGCGTGGCGCATCGCACCTCCTGCGCGGACCTGTACAGTATTCTTCTGCCTGACGGCAGTTCCTTCTCTACCTTCTCTTTCCAAACCATTCTAGTTAGTTAGATTCCTAGGATTCTAGTTAGTTTCCTAGGATTGCTGTAACAAATTGCCACAAAACTGGGGGCTTAAAACAGTATACATTTATTGGCTTAGAACTCTGTGTATTCTAGAAGTGTAAAATTGAGGTGTCGACTGAGTTGGTTCCCTCTGGAGGTGCTATGGGGGAACCCAACCCGTGCCTCTCTCTTAGGGTCTGGTGGCTGCTGGCAACCCTTGGTTTTCCTTGGCTTGTACATATGTCACTCTCGTCTCTGCCTCGGCCTTCCTGTGGACTTCTCCTCTCTTTTCTGTGTCCTGTTCTGTCTGCAAACTCTCCCTCTAGGCTTTGCCCTTATAAGGACAGCTGTCAGTGAATCCAGGGCCCACTCAGTTAATTCGGGATTTCACCTTGAGGTGCTTAAGTTAATTATATCTGCAAAACCCCTTTCCCCAAATTTAGTCATATTCACAGATTTCTAGACATATCTTTCTGGAGGGTAACTTTTCAACCCACCACACCACCCCCCAAACCCCATATCCCAACTCCATGGTTAGCCTTCCTCAAACACACCTCTATTGCTGGCATCACATCAGTCCCCAGCCCCCAAATCCACAAAACCTTCTCATTTTGACCTGAGAGACTTCTGACCGCAGGGCCTGCCATCAGGGCCCTCCCAGAGGAGGCCTCAAGCTTCTCCCTTCGCACATCTGGTACTGGAGGCGCTGAGCTACCCCTCTGTTTTCTCATCCTGCCGCTTAGAATGTCCCTCCATCCATGTCCCCACCCTGGGCTCTGTTTTAGTTTTCTGTTCCTGCGGAGCAAATTGCCACCAACTTAGGGGCTTAAAACAACACGAATTCATTATTTCACCATCTCTGTGAGTCTGAAGTCTGGGCACAGCCTGGTCGAGCCCTCGGCTCAGGGGCTCACGAAGCTGCCCACGAGGCGTCTGTTGGCCAGGCTGTGCTCTGCAGTGGACGTGTGACTAGGGAATTCTATCTCCTAACTCATGCAGGTGTTGGTGGAATTCATTTTCTCACAGCTGCGGGAATGAGGGCCCAGTGTTTTGCTGGCTGTTGGTTTGGGGCCGCCCACAGTTCCATGCCGTACAGGATTCCTCTGTGTGGCTGCTCATTGTGTCAAGCCAGAAAGAAGGAATTCTCACCTCAGGAAGGGCCTTGCCTCCCCATTAAGATCTTTCACCTGGTTGCTAAGTGGGATCAGAGTAATGTCCCTTTTAATAAACTTAAATAAAAAATCTGTTGAGGCCTTAATTAACATCTGTAAGATCCCTTTACCTTGACTCTGTTATATTGCTTGGGTTACATGATAGATCCTGCCTACACTCAAAGGGGAGTGGGGATTGTACAGGACAAGACACCCGGAAGTTGGGAGCTTGGGACTATAGACTCTTACCTGTGCTTCAAAGGAGAACTTCGCAATCTACCTCCACCATGAATCCATTGCCATTCCTATCTAGCTGGGTCATGTCTCCCTCTCCCTTATTCCTGGTGACTTCATTTTTACCCTTCTACAGTAGTAACTGATTTATTTGAGAGGCAGCAACATGGCACCATGCAGGAGTAAAAAACAAGAACTTGGGAGTTAGCCTGTAGAGGGAATCAAGGCTGATACCAAAGATGAAATGCTAATTGCCCTGACTTATGATGTAAATGCTTCTCTCCCACCTCTGTAAGCCCTTTTAACGCCAAATCTATACCACGCCTCCCAATACCCTCCCCCACTTAGCCCAGCATAAAAGGAATGCGGGGCTCTTGTTCCGGACCCAGAATTTGGAGTTTGTCTCCTCTGGGCCTGTGCACGTAAATAAAGATCGTGCTCCTAACCCCTCAGTGTCTGGTCGTTTCATTTTTCCTTAACAAACCCACCTGGGTTCATCCTGGCTTCTCTACTTTCTGTAAGGGTGAACCTGAAATACTCAACTTTCAAAGCTCAATTTAAAAAAACAGAGAAAGAGACATGCAGAATAACCTTTCTTGTGGAATTATTATAATGATTGAATGTGCTAATTTTTGTGATGCAATTAACAGTATCTTGTTCATAGCAAGAATTCAATATATGGTTATTTTGTCTAAGTCAGGATAGTCTAGGTTATATTGCAGTAACAAACAGTCCCTAATCTAGAATCTCACTGGCTTAAAACAAATATTCTTTTCTCCCACATACCGTAAGCAGAAGAGTTCTATGGATTTTAAACATGTAGGGTCCCCAGGTTGATGGAGAAACCATCACATTGAATGTTGCTGGTTGCTGGGATGATGAAGAAACAGTCCAACGGGCCATACCAGGTAAACGAATGGTCCAGCTCAGAAGTGAAATGGGACACTTGTGCTCCCAACTCATTGTCCAACATGAGTCACATGATCCCACCATGGAGCCAGGAAATAAATACTTCTCAGGTATCTAAAGGAGGAAACTCTCTTGTGCTTGCTTGTAATGTTATTTCTATTAACATAAACTTCATTTCCCCTTAAGGGGAATTGTCCTTTATCCACAAAAGCACCAATCCCAGGGCCTAGCATATGGATAGAACTTAATAGCAAAATGTTAGAAAACCTAACTTTAAAAATAGAAGTTTCAATGCATAGACATGATCCTCTTTGTAACATAATTTGAGGAGACAAAATTTCCATCTATCCTTAAACGTTTCCTCTCGCCTGCTACCATGTCTAATATTTCTGGTAGGAGCTTGATCCATTAGGGTCTTTAGAGGTGCATTTGTAACCGCCCGAAGCATTTCACTGCCTAGGCAGGGGAAGATATTTGCAACTACATCATTTATTCATTTAGCGTGGTGCCAGGGCTGCGATTTTAACCAGCATTTGCTGAGCTCACTGCCAGGCAGCGTGCTCAGAGCTGGGATAGGTTCTAACGTGGACCTAATCCTCAAAGAAGTTATCATTTAGAAACCTTAATAGCAGGCAGAGTCCAGAGAATGGGACAGAAGATGACACATTTTGAAGGAGGAAATAACAATGCCAGCTAATAATTATAAAGTGCTTCTGGGTACCTGGCTGAGCAAACAGATTTGTGATTTAATCCTCAAAGCAGCCCTAGGAGGATGGAGACTGGAATTTACTTTTACAATAGGCATATTGAAAAGAATTTCCCCTGCTCTTTCAGGTCTCTGTGCCCAGAGCCTTCAGGGGTAATTGTGGGCTTCTGTGTACTTCTCCTCAGGACCCTGGCACACAGTGGTCCCTGGAATCACCCTCCATCTCTGGTCTCCTTCCTCTTCTCAAAGTGCAGTAGCAGGAGCACAGAGACACTGAACAAGGCCCCCTGCTAAAAAGCTAAGAAACTTTTGTATGGATGGAAAATATTTTTTCAAATAAGTTTTAAAAATTATTTCTAGAGCCAACCGATAGCCCCGATTCGGATTGGGAACGAAAGAGATAAAGTTTGGGAAAACAAAAGCTATTAATACTGTATTCAAAAGCTCTACGTGCATTTTTTTTTTAATGCGGAAAAAATAAGTCCAACCGTTGGATGTTAATAGATGGACAAGGCTGGGCTCCAGCAACTCGGGAGTTGGGATTAAAACCCCTGCAAACTGCAGAGAGTGCGCAGCCGCGGAGGCGTTCTTCCAGCCTTGAACAACGCAGATCTTGTGCGCGACGGTTTGGGACTTGGCAGCAAGGAGCAGTGGAAAGAATTATTTGGAAATGAAGAGAATCAGCAAAACATGAGGAAAAAATAGACAAAAGAAGAGAGTAAATGGAACAAGAGAAAGTCGGTCGGGGACAGGCCGATTTTCTCTGCCTCATGCAGCTTTGGTGGCTTGGCGGTAAATGAGTTTCTAATGATGTATTTACAGAGCGGGTCTTGTTTAGAGGGGCTGACGCAACTCCTGCTGCTTCCTGGCCTGTGTCCTGGGGAACCAGATGAAAGCGGGAGGGAGAAAGCTTGACCCTGGGATTGCCATTCTCTTTGTCCTCCTGGGAAGGTCGCCAACCAAACGCTTCTCCCGTCCCCACCCGTGCTCTGTATATTCAGCTAGCCCCTACTATGTCCCAGCAATCCTGACCTTCAAGGATCACAGTCCTGTGTGGGAGAGAGACACAGACAGTGACATGCTGTGCTAATAAGTGGTTCTTTCATGCCTACTGTGTGCCAGACATGGTAATTTTTTTTAACATTAGGGAATGGAGGAATGAATGAAAGAGGAAATGAAACAGATGCGCTGCGGGCCCAGAGATAGAGCACCCTCAGCTTTGGGGTGAAGTGAGGAAAGGGAAGGCTTCCCAGAGGAGGTGATGCAGTAGTATTCAGGAAAAGAAAACACAAAGGGGAGTTTGAGGCAGATGGAGAGATGGAAGCCAAGGCAGGAAGGACTGTCATAAAGGACATTTCAGCCTAGGGAATTTCAAGTCCTTGGATTCAGGTGGAGGGTTTTAGAGGTAAGTAGTGGGAGATGGTAAAGATAACCTTGTTGGGTACTTACTGTGTCTCTGGGGATGTTTCCAATATCTAGAGACATTTTTGGTTATCCCAACAAGGAGGTGGATGCTGTAGGCATCTAGGGGGTACAGGACAGGGATGCTTCTAAGCACCCTTCAGTGCACTAGACAGCTGTCCTTTCAAAGCCAGTACCTCTGAGGTCAAGAAAGCCTGCCGTATGCCAACCTTGTCTTGATCACTTTATAGACTTTATAGACTTTGAACCACTTCATCATCATCATATGAGTTGGTAGATTTATCCCCATTTCTCAGACAAGGAAAATGCGGCTGTGAACACTACAGAAGAGAAATCCATTGGCCATATTGTAAAGGTCCTTGATGCCATGTTACAGAGTTTGGGCTGTTTTTCACCTACAGGTATTTCACTTTCTCATTCACTAGAGTACTTTCCCCTTAAGAACCAGGTGCTGGAGTCGAATAAAATTACCAGATGTAAGCAGAGAGAGAGAGAGAGAGAGAGAGAGCAAAAACATAGCAAAGATTTTTCAATGCACTCATCATATTACGCCCCCAACCCCCCACCACTGCCCCAAGTCAGGCAAGCTGTAACCTGTTACTAAATACAACTGCAAAAGCAATTTCCCTAGTATATTCAGAAAAAGCCTTAAAATACAATTAATGGAAGTCTCCCCACAGGGCTTCAGGTTGTCCCTCCTCTGTGGCAGGAATACTAACTCCTAGTGGGTCTGTATCATGAGGCTTCATTGAAGCTCTAATCAGGTACGTGCACAGCGATTTCTCTGCAGTTCCTCGTGGAGGTGCGGCGTTCTGAATGCTTGCTTGGCAGGTCTGCTTTTCCCCCTAATGAAGTCACAGCATCTGGCTTCCCCTGAGCACCTGGACCAGTGCGGCATGGAGAGGGAAGCTGCCCCTGGCCTTATAGCAGCAAAGCCAAGCTCAGAGTATTGGCAAGCAGACATCTGGAAAACAGGAGTGCAAGACAATACCCACTGCCACAGCCCTTAATGGGATGCCAGCTTCTGCGCAGGATCTTCTCTTGCTAATATCCCTTGTCTTTACCACAATCCAAGGAGACAGCAATTAACCCACCCATTGTACAGATGAAGGAACTGATGCCTAAAGAATCTAAGAAACTGTGGAGCTGAAATTCAAACCCAGGCACTTCACTTAGCACAGGTATAATGAAATAATAACTTGTGCGCTTATTTTTTTTAATGGCTTTAGAGCAGAAACTCTCCCTGGGTTTGTATTCTGTACCCAGCACAGTGCCTTTGCTTAATAAAGATGAAATCAGCCACAAAAGCAAACATATCACGGACAAATGACCCCTACAGGGACATCCTTGACTCTTCTGTCATTCGTTTTTCTATGAAAAACACTAATGGGGTGATAGCTTATTGTGGGGTCCCTCTTTTTGCGACTCATTTAGAAGAACACAGGCTCTGCAGAGTCACATCTGGATTTGAAACCCAGTTCTGCCCCTCACAGGTTGTATTATGTAGGGCAAGCGAGTTCACCTCTCTTAGCCTCTCTGCTCTGTTGCTTGTAAAATGGGGGTAATAACCCCCACTTCACGGAGCTGCTATGACAGCAAATGTGCCAAGAGCACAGGAAATTCTTTTATTGAAAGTTTAGGACATATATGAGGTGATCATTTAATTTCCCAGCCATGTTTTTTTATGTTCTTCCTCATTTTAACACTAATTTAAGTTTTATTTTCTCTTTGATGGTTGCAGCAAATTAGGCTCAGAGAGGTTACAACTTGCCTGGAGACACACAGCAAGGAGGTGACACAGTTGGGACTTAAAGGCAAAGCAGTTGAACTCCAAGTTTGTCCCTTTCTTATGTCCTTTGATGCCTTTTAGGGAGGCTTGAGACTCTGGGATTTTGGTTCCAAATTTAGAATTTTGGGAGGAAAGGGGGATGAAGAAAGCATTTCAAATGAATGGGAAGTAGAAGATGAGAAATCTGCCTTTTGAATGTGAGCACTAATAGGCCTGAGTTTGGGGAAAGCTGATTCTGTTTCAGGTATGTTGTATCTGGGGTTTACTCCCTCCAGAGACTACATCACATTAACTCTCTTTCAAAAGAACCTATACACCCCTATGTTCATAGCAGCGTCATTTACAACACAGGTGTTGGAAACAACCTAAGTGCCCATCAGTAAGTTAGTGGATTAAAAAAATGGCAGTGCCTTTACACAACGGAATACTGCGCAACAGAAAGAAAGAAGGAGCTCCTACCCTTCGCAACAGCATGGATGGAGCTGGAGAGCATTATGCTAGATGAAATAAACCAGGTGGTGAAAGACAAATACCATATGATCTCACCTATAAGTGGAACCTGACAAACAAAACAAACAAATGAGCAAAATAGAACCAGAGGCATGGAAACAAGGAACATGCTGACAGGGACCAGAGGGCAGGGGGCAGTGGGATAAAGGAGGAAAGAAGGGGAAGGGCCTAGTTAAAGAACAAGTATAAATGACCCATGGACATGGACAACAGGGTGGGGCGCGACTGTGGGAGTCAGGGGCAGGGGGTAGATGGGGCAGGGGAGAGTAACGGGGGGAAAGTTGGGACAACTGTAATGGAACAACAATAAAAAGAAAAGGCTCCTCTGTGATGGGAAGAGGTTATGGAACAACAAAAAAAGGCACAGAGCAAGTGAAGACAGAAGTATATATTTTCTGGAATGAAACATTGATATGCAGCCTAGAGGGAAAACACACAGGGGCTGAGGATTTAAACGGCTGGTTTATAGGAACTTGTATCCAGAATATATAAAGAATTCTTACAAGTCAGTTAAAGAGCATGTATGAATGACTCACGGACACGGACATTGCCTGCGGGCGAGAGGGGTGAGGGGCAAAGGGGAAAGATTGGGGCAAATGTGATAGAATACACACCAAAAAAATGAAGTAAATAAAAGAATTCTTACAAATCAGTAATAAAACAAATGGCCTGATTGAAAAATTGGCAAGAGGATTTAAATAGACATTTCTCCAAAGAGGACATACAGATGGCCAGTAAGCACATGGAAAGATGCTCAGCATCATTAGCCGTCAGGGAAATGCAAGCCAGAACCCCAGTCAGATGCAACTTCGCATTCATGAGGACGGTTAAAAGAAAACAGGCAGACAATAACAAGTGTTGCAAAGAATGTCAAGAAATTGGAATCCTCGCACTTCGCTGGTAGAGACGCAAAATGATGCAGCCACTTTGAAAAATAGTGCGAGAATTTAAAATTCTCAAAATTTCAAATATAGCATTACCATATGACCCAGCAATTTCATTTCTAGGAGGACTGAAAACATGCTCATACAAAAACTTGTACATGAATATTCATAGCAGCATTATTCATAATAACCATTTTTTTTCAAAAAAGACAAATTTATTGAGACGAAAAGTAGATTAGTAGTTGCCTAAGTGGTGGGTGAAGGAGGAGTTGGGGGGTGACTGCAAATGGGCATAAGGTTTCCCCTTGGCTTGAGGGGAATATTCTAAAATTATATTATGGTTCTGGTTGTATAATTCTGTAAATATATTAAATATCATTGAACCGTATACCTATAATGGATGAATTGTATGGTATGTAAATTCTACCCTATTTAACACCTAAATTTAACACCTAAAGGTGTTAAAAAGATGGCAGGTCCATCACCCCAGCTAGTGAGGGTCAACCACTGAACCCCAAGCAGTCTGACCCCACTTGCCCACCAGCAGCAGGACCTTACCCTAGCAGGAGGGCAAGCCTTAAACTTACTAGGTCACAGAAACTTTTCTCGTGGGGCCCACCCAAGCACCCACCCTGGAAAAGACCAGGAATGACCGACCACCAGTTTTGTTGCTGACAGAGGTAGTACCGGCAATAGCTCTCTGTGCTGCGTTGGTCACCGGCCAGCCCAGAGGCGAGAGGAGACCCGCCCCTGGTAACAACTCAAGTGCGATTAAGTCAGCAATATGCCCAATGTGTCTGCTATATTTGTATCAGGGCTCCCTGTGCCTGGCCAGCCATTCATTTAGAACAAACTTGGCAGGACTAGGCAGCCAACTAATTAATTGTTGCATCGATAAAACCCAGGTTTGGCCATCTCATGATGAATTACATTGTTTAAATGAACTTAACAGCTGCATTAAAGAAAGAAAACACAAGAAATCAATATAGGAGAATTTTCTCAGCCGGAGTCAGCATTTCTCCTGGACGAGGTCAGCCGTGAGATGAGCACATATCACACGGCAGAAAAGGTGTTTATCATTGACAAGACCATCCTAGTTTACATGCAGGAGTTTCAAACAAACAAACGAGCACAATGCTGCAGCCCCAGAAGCAGTAATCTATGGTTGGCACAAAGTCCAGATTCTGGATTTGGTGAAACCTTGTTTCAAATACCAGTTGCTCTACTTCCTAGACATGAATTTGGGCAAGCCATTGAACCTGGGTCTCAGTTTCTCTTATCTGCAAAATGGGGATAATAATAGGACCAATATCTTAGTGTTAGAAAAACTAAACTAGTTAAAATGGAGTACCATTGCAGTTCTTGGTAAGTAGGTGTTTAGTAAAGGTTTGCTACTGATCATGTAACATTTTTCTCTTGCTGCAGTGTTTCCAGAAGCAGAAGCTTCATGCTTTCCCCCTTCCTCCATGGTTCTATTTCTGAGCTCTTTTGTGGACCTTGATCTACACATTTCAGTCCCTTTGCCAATCCCATAGGTGCTGATTCCTGTGGTTTATAGTAAGTCAGTCTTAAAACTGGATGGTAGGATCCCTCTAACTTTATTCTTTGTTTTCAAATTATTTTGTTAGTCAAAAGATTACTTTTGGAAGGCTTTTTAAAAATTATGGATCCAATTTCTTTCATAAATCTATGTCCATTCAGGTTACCTATCTTGTCTTGGTGAGTTTGGCAGTTTTTACATTTTAAGAAATTTGTCCATTTTATCTAAATGCTTGCATTTATGTGTATAGAATTGTTTGTAGGGTTTCCATATTAGCCTTTTAATAGCTGCAGGGTTATATGATCCCCTCATTCATTCCTAATATTGGTAATTTGTGTCTTCTCACATTTTTCTTTTTCAGTCTTGTTGGATGTTTATTGAATTTGTTTACTTTTTTCAAAGAATCAGTATCTTTGGGTTTTATTGATGCTCCATATGCCTCTTTTATTCTCAAGTCCATTGATTACCACTTTTCTCTTAATCACTTTGTTGTTGAAAGCAAATATAATAACATTGTTCTGTTTGCTTTGAGATAGATATTTAGCTCATTATTTTCAGATTTCTTAAAGTGGAGGCTTAGGCTGTTGATCAGAGACCTTTTTTTTCTTTTTTAATGTAAGCATTTGATGCTAGTAAATTTCCCTCCAAGCACTACTCTGTTTCGATTCCACAAACTGTGACACACTTACATTTTATTTTTATTAACTCCAGATATTTTGTAACTTTTCTCTCAATTTCCTTTGAACCTTGGAACCTTTTTTTGAATCTCATTTTAGTTTACAAGTTGTGGTTCCGACTATGTCTCTTGTATATATATATTTTTGTAATGGTTGGCCTAACAATGCTTAACTTTTCACAAGTCTATTTAGAGTCAATTATTAATACTTCAAGTGGAATGTAGAAATATTGCCACCATAGAGTAATATGTAATATATATGTAAATATCCATTAAAAATTCCCTCACTCAATGTTATAGTTGCTTTCAATAAATCTCTTTTGAAGAATTTAAGAGGAGAGGAATTTATTATATTTGCTCAGATATTTACCATTTAAGTTGTTCTACCTTCAATTACCAAGGTTCCAAATTTCTTCATGGTATAGTTTTTCTTATCCCAAACAATTTCCTTATCAATTCTCTTTGGGAAGATCTGCTGGCAACAAATTTTCTTATTTTTTCTTCATTTAAACTTTGTATGGTGCCAAGTGAATACTAGGCTTATTGGGAGAGTCACTTTATAAATTATATAAATGTCAAACCACTGTGCTGTACACCTGCAACTAATACAAAAATAATATTGACTGACAGTTGTAATTGAAAAATAAAAATATAAAGAAAGTTAAAAAAAAGAACATCTACATTTCACCTTTATTCTTAAAGGAGTATTTTCTCTGTATATGAAATTCTAAGTGGACAGCTTTTTTTCTTCCTCATTAAAAATATCCTGCTTTCTTTTGGCCTCTGTAGTTTCTGATGAGAAATTTAGTCACTCACATTGTTGTTGCCTTATAAATATTGCACTTTCCCTGAATTTGGCTTCATTTAAGACTTTTCTCTGTCTTTAATTTTCTGAAGTTTGATTATAATATATCTGGACATGAAGTTTTGGGGTTTATCCTGATGTGGTTTTGTAGGTTTATGAGGTTTAGGGGGGAGTTTCCAGCAAATATTATTTGAAATATTTTTTACACTCTGCACTCTTCAGAACATGGCTGTTAAACCTTTTAGTATTATCTCTGAGATGGGGTTCAACTTTTAAAAATCTTGTCTCTCTGTTGTTCAGATTGGGTAATTTTAATTTCTACTGATCTGTCTTAAAATGCACTGAATTTCCTATGTTATTTTTATTCTGCTATTGCATCCTTCAGTAAACTTTCTAAATTTTTGTGATTGCATTTTCAGTTCTAAAATTTCCACTTGATTCTTCTTTGGAGCTTCTGGCCTGGACTCAAAGTTTCTTTGTTGAAACCTTTAATACTTTCATTCGTTTTAAGAGTGTGTGCCTATTGGAGCATTTCCGTCATAGATGCTTTAATGTTGTGTTCGGATCATTCCAGCATCTGCATCATCTGGGTGTTGACATCTGTTGGATTGCCTTTCCCCATGCAAGGCCAATGTTTCCCAATTCTTCACACAGTGAGTAATTTTGGATTGCATTCTCAAATTATATTACATGACTGAATGTTGTTTAAATCTTGTCAAGAATATTGATTTTTTTTGCTTCAGTGGACAATTGACCCCATTGGGTTGAGACCACAAGTTTCTACTGCCCTTTTTAGGTTGTAGTTTCAATGCTTCCCCCACTTGCAAAGACTTTGCAGTGCTCTCTGGGTTTGGTCCTTGCCTGAGCCACCCACTGCTCAGTCTGGAGTCCAGCCGGTGGTCTGTTTCACTGCAGAGAACCAGATCCGTGACATGTGCAGCTCAGGGATGAGACCCATGGCTCAAACAACATCATGGAGACATTTCCCTGAGTGTCTACCTTCTACCCTGTGATCCTCCGAATATTTTTTGATGCCTTGGTTCTAGTCATTTTGGTCCTGAACACTCCCATGTATGGGGTCAAGCAGTATGAGGATAGAGGGAAAAGGAGCAAGTTTTTGCCTCACCTTCTTGGGACCATAACTTCTTCAATTAGAAACAAAATTTTCTTCTCAAGAACTTTAGTCTCCCTGCTGCTGCTCTTACTACCAGAACATTCCTCTTCTGCTCCAACAGCCTGAACTGAAGGACTTTTCCTGGAGTTCTCTCCGTCTTCACTGGTGCCCACTGATGTCTTGGTTTGGGGGTTACTCTGAGTCCAGGCCAGAGGATACAAGAGGAAATGATGCTAAGCTTACTGATGATCCTGTAGTGCTTCAAGTTTTAGACTTTGCCCCCATCCGCCTTTTACTTTTTAGGTCTCAAAAGCTGATTGATACGTGTGCCAGTTTTCCTAGCTCTATTCAGTTGGAGAGGCAGGGGGTTGGGCACTCGCCCTGTCCTACCCAGAATTAGGACAATCTGGCTGTTTTTGAAGCACAGCAATATCCTTAGAGACTAGAAGTAGTTAAGGCCTTATTCATTAAAGTCAGAGTCATTCGAGTTTCAAAACTGATTCGTACCTTAAAGGTTTGCCCAAATAACTTGTGAAATGAGTATTATCTCCTTTTATGAGGGCTTACACAAATTAAATAAATCCCCTAAGAGTACACAGCTGGTAATTATCATAAGCAGGACTTGAACCCAGTCTGTGTTAGCTCTAGGACCCATTCGTCTTGCAGTGCCACGTGCTGATATCGTATCATCGTTTTATTACCTGCAGGCATAAAGCTTATGCTTCCCTTTCTCAGATAATGTTGATTGACGGCAGCCCTTAAGTGCTGGAATTAGATCATCAAGTCCCAGTGCAATTTTGTTCAATAAAAAACCTAAGACAATTCATTGCTTTCTAAGCCTTTATTCCTTCACAGTGATTTGTGAAGGGAACGGCCACCTTCTCTGGCTTTACGCCTTATCCTTTGAAAACACAGCTGCCGGAGAATCCTGACCTTTCACTCCAATTTTGCAGGTAACCATTTTGGACAAGAGACAGAGCTGAGGCTACTCATGTCAAATGCAGGTAACATACTTACGGAAAAACAATCCATTTTGTACTTGTGAAAATGAAAGACATGTAGCTAGCAGCTGCGACCCAGAGAGAAATTCAGTAATTACTATACACTCTGTCTCTAGAAGACATCTGCCCAATAGTTTGGCTCCCTTTGGAGCCAGATAAATATTGATCAGTTTTAGGAGAAAAAGTGTGAATTCACCCAAGCGCCTGTCTGACCCACTGGAATATCCCAGTGAGTTGATAGCCTTTCATTGGATGTAAAGAAAGTCCTAACATATTCAGATGACGGAGAAAGTGCTGACTAAGATGACTAAGGAGGTAAGATGGAGAGTTCTAACCTTCTCGGAGAAAGTAGTGGGGCCCTGAAGTCTCTGTCAATAATTGTTAAATCAGAAATGCAAGGGATAGAGCATAAAAATAGAAGTCAAGAGGCTGCCTCAGCTGGGATTCTTTTAGTTGGTGGTGTCAGACGCTCTCTCAAATTAGGTTCAGGAGAGGTACAACAATGTGATGGCTTTTAAAATGATCAGCTTTTGTCTCTCCAGATTCCGGGAGTTGCGCTAGCTCAGGTGTGGCTCAATCAGGGCACTCGGCAACGTCAGCAAGCTCGCTCTACATACTTTCCTCTGTGCTGGCTTTGTCCTCAAGGTGACTGTCCACATATGATAGAAAGGATGGCCACCAGGAGCTTCTGACTCCCATCCTAGCTCTTTAGCAATCCTACCAGAAAGAGAGCCTGTCTTTCTCAATAATCTCAGAAGAAGCTTTAGGGCAGATTCTCAATGACTCTTGTTGACCCAGCTTGGGCTCTGTGCCTACTTTCCAGTATCCTTGTGGTCACGAAGATGTAGTTTTCTAACTGGCCAGTCCCGGACTATGTGGTCATAGTCCAGGTCCCTAGGAAGGATCAGCTCAACCTGTATCACAGGAGCAGAGAGGCAAGAAGAGGTGTCATCCAAAGGAAAATTGAGGTCTTGTTCCCAAGTGAATGGAGAGGGCAATGGATGACAGGCAGGAAAATAAAATATAAGGAAAAAGAAGTAAAGAAAGGGAGGGGGGTGGGAATAAAGGAGGGAAGAAGAAAAGGAGAGGACATAAGGAAGAAAGAAAAGAAAGAAGCGTATGCCCAGTATATCTGCTGCCCATATTGGCCCTGATATTTACTAGTTTTCTGCGACTTTAAGCAAGTCCTTTTCCTTCTTGATCTTCTATTTCTTCACGTACAAACCTGAGGGATGTGGACAATGTGTTTAAGATCATTTCCAGCTCTAAGGAGCCTTTGATGATGAGTCATGTATATTTGGATGCTTCTCAAATCTCATATCAGAGCCTGGGTGCTCAAAGGAGCACCACACTTGGAGCTCGAAAGAGGCAGCTTTAGGAGACATACAAGAACCAGCGTCCTCGCAGAACACCCTGCGTGAAGAACCTAGACTCTGAGGCCTGTTGCTTAGGCCTGCGAGCCAGATCACTGAGCAACCTTGGCAGGTGTTGAAGCCTCAGTGCCTGACTTACACAATGGGCATCACAAAAACCCCTGCCTTACAGTGTTGTGATAAGAAGTATGGCAAGCAGAGTTCTCAGGCCCGTGATTCCCGTCCCCTGGCATCCACACCCCTGCCGAGTCCCCTTCCTCGAGTGAGGCGGAATCTGCGGCTTACTTCTGCCCAACAGAATGTGGCAAAATGATGGGATGACTACTCCCTGACTGCACTATATTATGAGACTCCATCTTAGCCAACTGGAGCTAGAGATTCTGCTGTTCGTCTTAAAGAATCAAGCTGTCCTGCTATCAGAGGAGGGGCCATGACAGGAGCTAGAGGACAGCCCCTCGGAGCTTAAAGAAGTCCCTGGGTGACAGCTGGCAAGAAAACAGGGAACTGCACCGGCTGCCGTGGCTCACTGGATTGAGTGCCAGCCTGCAAACCAAAGGGTCACCAGTTCAATTCCCAGGCAGGGCGCATGCCTGAGTTGCAGGCCAGGTCCCCAGTTAGGGGTGGGTGAGAAGCCACCACACGTTGATGTTTCTCTCCCTCTCTCTCTCCCTCCCTTCCCCTCTGTCTGAAAATAAATAAATAAAGTCTTTTTTTTAAAGTTAAAAAAAAAAAAAAAGAAAGCAGGGACCTTAGTCCTACCACTACAAGGACATGAATTCTGCCAAACAACTTGGGGGAAATCTGAAGTGGGTTCTCCCTTGGTCAAGCCTTTAAATAGGAAGGAGGCCCAGCCAATACCTTGAGTGCGGCCTTATGAAATCCTGAATTGGGGAACTATCTAAGCCATGCCTGGAATCCTCCCTAACTCATGGAAAAAGGGAGACAATACACATTCGTTGTTTTAAGCTGCTATATATTATTTATAATTGTTATGTAACAATACAGTAAATGAGATAATATATGGAAAGCGCATAAACTTAGCATGGTGCCTGGCTAAGTATTCTGTATTAGCTGTTCTTAATGTTATAGTGAAGGAGTCTGGCACTGTAGATTCAAGATCGTACAAGGCTATAAATCTTGTGTCCATCAGAGATAACCTTCTGGGCTAGATGGATCCCAGTCTGGGGCTGTGCTTCCATATTAAAAGTGCATTTTTGCAGCTATCTATACAGCCAAACGATGACCACGATGATGCACTCTCTATCTGAAATACAATTTATAAGCATCCAATTTCAGCAGAAACTATTTTAGTATAATGGGAACTGATTTGGAATATTAGTGTCGGAAATGTACTGAGCTTACCCAATAATGAGGTGAGATCAGGTAAGGATGAACAGGTGTTTCAAACAACCTCAGCAAAAAATTCTAAAATTGGGTTCATCCAGGCTTTGGAAACTAAGAGAAAGGCAAATAACATTTACTGAGCACCTGCCATATGGTCTCAAACACATTGTTGCCTTTAATACAAATAATCTATGAGAAAGAAATGATCCTCTCCATTTTATAGGTGAACAGATGAAACTAAGAAGGTGAGCTCCAAGAAACTAAGTGACCTGCCCACACCTGTCACTGACCTTGATAACTGGGAGAGTCCTTGGAATCTACCATGGTGGAATTGTAACAATTGTAACAGGAATCTAGACCACAAAAGAGGGAAAAGAGAATGGATGAGTAGGATCAGGAGCCAAACAGCCTTCATTTGAAAACGTTGACATTCGGTTTAACATATGGCAAATAATAGGTTTCCAAGGGGTTAAAACCCTTCAGGGAGACAACAGGGACATAGGTCACTCCTGAACCCCCTAGCGGGAGAGAGGAAATAATAAGCAAATAGTACTTGGCTAAAAAAAAGAAGAAAATTTTACCTTTTGTGACAGCATGGATGGACCTGGAGACCATTATGCTAAGTGAAATAAACCAGGAAGAGAAAGACGAATACCTCATGATTTCACTCATTAGTGGAATCTAATGAACAAACCGAACTGACAAGCCAAATAGAGACAGACTCATAGGTAGAGAGCAGGCTGACAGTAAGGAGTGGGGGTTGGGGTGGGAGGTTGTAGGGATAGAGCAACAAAGAAAAAAAAGAGAAAGAACTCACGGACACCACAACAGTGTGGTGAGTGCAGGGAGGAGGGGGTCGGTGGAGGCGGAGAGGGTATGGGGAGATACATGATAATGGAAAAGATACAATATAAAATAATAATGCAAAAAAATTAAGATTAAAACATGTGAAAAAAAGCAAATATTATACTATACCTTCCTCTTTTTAAAATTTATTGTGTGGTTAAGAACACTTAATATGACGTTGACTCTCTTACCAGATTTTCAAGTGTTCAACAGTTTTGTTATCTGTAAGTGCTGTATAATAGAGCAGATCTCATCTATTGTAGAATTAACTCACCTTGCATGACAAAGCTTATACCTGGTTCATTAGCAACCCCCCATTTCCCCTCCCCCCTGGCAACCACAGTTCTGCTCTCTTTCTCTGAGTTTGACTGTTTTGGATTCCTCTTGGAAGTGGAATCATGCAGTATTTGCCCTTCTGTGATTGGCTTAATACACTTAGTCCTCAGCATTCATCCATGTTGTCACACACTGCATGATTTCCTTCTTTTTAACACTCCGTTGTATGCATATATCACATTTTCTTTACTTGTTCATCTATAGATGGACAAGAAATGGGGAATGTTGTTCCCCCATTTTGGCTATTGTGAATAGTGCTTCAGTGAACGTAGGAGAGCAGATATCTCTTTGAGATTCCGATTTCAATTCTTTGGATAAATAAATACCCAGACATGAGATTCCTGGATCATATGGTAGTTCTATTTCTAATTTATGTTTTTGAGGAAGTTCCATATTGTTTTCCATAGTGTCTATACTATTTTTGAAACCAACAGTAAACAAGTGTGCCATCTTTTCCACATCCTCAATAACACTTACTGTCTTTTTAAAAAAATATAATAACCATCTTAAAAATGTGAGGTAATATGTTACTGAGTTTTTTAAATTAAATTTTTTGGGGTTACATTGGTTTATAGGATCATATAGGTTTCAAATGTACATTTCTATGATACATGACCTGCATATTGCATTGTGCGTCCACCATCCAAAGTCAAATCATCTTCCATCACCATCTATCTGGTCCCCTTTACCCTTTATTATGCCCCCCACCCTCTTTCCCTCTGGTAACCACCATATTGATGTCTGTTTATGAGTTTCAGTTTTAGATTCCACATATAAGTGAAATCATATGGTTCTTGGCTTTTTCTGACTCATTTTGCTTAGCATAATATTCTCAAGTTTCATCAGTGTTGTCGCAAAGAGCAGTATTTCATCTTTTCTAATGGCTGAGTAATATTCCATTGTATATATGTACCACATTTTCTTTATCCAATCCTCTATCAAAGGACACTTCGGTTGTCTCCATGTCATGCCTAACACGAATAATACTGCAGTGCACACAGGGGTGCACATACCTTTACAAACAAACGTTTTCAAGTTTTTCAGGTAGACACCCAGAAAAGGGGTTGCTGGGTTATATGGCAATTTCATTCTTAACTTTTTTGAAGAACTGCCATACTGTTTTCCATCGTGGCTGTACCAGTTTACACTCCTACCAGCAGTGAATGAGGACTCCTATTTCTCCATAACTTCTCCATCTCTTACTATTACTTGTCTTGTTGATAATAGCCTTTTTAACAGGTGTGAGGTGGTATCTCATTGTAGCTTAATTTGCATTTCCCTGATAGCTAGTGAAGTTAAACACCTTTTCATATATCTGTTGGCCATTCGCCTGTCTTCTTGGGAGAGATGTCTGTTCAGGTCCTCTGCCCATTTTTCAACTGGGTTGTTTGTTTGGTGTTGAGTTGTGTGATTTCTTTATATATTTTGGATATTAACCCCTTGTCAGAGCTAGTTTGCAGATATTGTAGGTTGTTTGCAAATATCATTGGTTGGTTGCCTTTTTTGTTTTGTCGTCAGTTTCTTTTACTGTGCAGAAGCTTTTTAGTTTGACATAGTTCCATTCATTTATTTTGTCTTTACTTCCCTTGCCTTTGAGGTCAAATTCATAAAATGTTCTCTATGATCAAGGTCCACAAGTTTAGTACCTATGTTTTCTTCTATGTAATTTATTGTTTCAGGTCTTATATTTAGATCTTTGATCTGTTTTGAATTAATTTTTGTACATAGGGACAAACTATAATCTAGTTTCATTCTTTTGCATGTGGCTTTCCAATTTTCCCAGCACCATTTCTTGAAGAGGCTTTCTTTTCTCCATTGTGTGTTTGGCTCCTTTGTGAGAAAATACATGTGGTTTTATCTCTGGCCTCTCAATTCTGTTCCATTGGCCTGTGTACCTGTTTCTCTGCCAATACCATGCTGTTTTGATGATCATAGCTCTGTAGTATAATTTTAAGCCAGGTGTGATACCTCTGGCTTTGTTCTTTTTTCTCAGAATTGCTTTGGCTATTTGGGGTTTCTTGTGGTTTCATACAACTGTGATGATTTTTTTGTTGTACTTCTTTAAAAAAATGCCATTGGGATTTTGATGGGGATGGCATTAAATCTATATATTGCTTTGGGTAATTTGGCCATTTTAACTGGCTTGTTCCAAATAGGATTTGAGGCAGGTGTGAAAGATATGTTTGTTAAAATGTTTGATTCTTCTGATCCATGAACACAGATTATCTTTTTATTTCATTGTGTCTTTTTCAACCTCTTTTAATAATGATTTGCAGTTTTCAGTATATAGGCCTTTCACATCCTTTGTTAAGTTTATTCCTAGATATTTTATTCTTTTGGTTGTAACTGAAACAAAAAAAACCCATTTCTTTTTCTGAAGTTCCTTTGTTGGTACAGAGACAGCAGTGGATTTTTGTATCTTAATTTTATGTCCTGCAACTTTACTATATTTGTTTATTGTTTCTGATAGTATTTTGGTGGAGCCTTTAGTGTTCTCTATATACAGAATCATGTCATCTGCAAAAAGTGACACTTTTACTTCTTCTTTCCCAATTTGGATGCCTTTTATTTCTTTCTCTTGCCTGATTGCTCTGGCCAGGACTTCCAGAACTATGCTGAATAAGAGAGTGAGAGTGGACATCCTCATCCTGTTTTTGATGTAGAGGAAAAGCTTTCAGTTTTTCACCATCATTGAGGTTTTGATTTGCATTTCTCTGTTGCCTAGTGACTTTAAACATCATTTCATATACCTGTTGGCCATTTATATGTCTTTGGAGAAATGTCTGTTCAAGTCCTTTTGCCATTTTTTAATTGAGTTGTTAAAAAAGCACAAACGACACAAACAAAAAATAGACAAGTGGCACCACATCAAACTCAAAAGCTTCTGGATATCAAAGGAAATAGTAAATATAGTCAAAAGGCAACCTGAAGAATGGGAGAAAGTATTTGCAAACCATATATCTGATAAAGAGTTAATTTCCAAAAGATACCTTTCATTTTTAAAGAGTGGACATCATTATTTTGGTAATCTCTATATTGATCTCTTTCTTTCAATTTTAAAAAATTGATCACTGAAAATTAAAATGCCAGAGGCTGTCAGGGTGTTTTTTTCTCTTATTTTGTACTGGAACATTGCTATCCTAGCTTATTCCAAATAGGATTTGAGGCAGGTGTGAAAGATATGCAATATTTCAGTTATAATTAATTATAACTAATTAATTAAGAAGATGCAACTATAAAACCCCCCAACCAAATAAACAACAAAGTGAGGGAGAACCAGGAGTAAGATTTGTTACACAAATCCATGCTGCTGGAAGGAGGCCACAAATTTTGCTTCTGTAACTTCCCACCATCTAACTAGAAGAAGCAAAGACGATTAGTTATAAGAATTACATGTCTATACAGATAAAGAAACAACAGTGGCAATGAACATTTATTGAGCACAATTAAGAACCTGGTCTCTTCATACATTGTCTCACCAAATCCTCACAACAAACCTTCAAGCTAAGTGTTAGTATTAGTATTATTAGTAAGCAAATATTAAGTATATCCTCAGTGTGAGAAGATAAAAGAGAGGTCCAAGTGTGCAGAGCTAAAAGTGGTAAGGATGAAATTCCAGGACCTGCCCCTTCCCATTGCACTGCACCTGCTTCTCCACCACAGCTTCTTCCGAGAAGTAGAACGGAAAACCACAAAGAGCTTCTCAAAGGGTGTCTCAGAAGGAGGGTTCTGTGTTATGTAGTGAGCATGGCTGTCAACAGCCTTAGAGCAAACCCAGAAATAAGTTTAAGGGTATTTCTCACCTGGTCCCTAGATACAAGTGGGTGGTACCATGTCAAGGTAGAGTTTGGCATGAAGACATCCTATAGGGAGAGAGCCAAGACATGACAGGTTGTTATTGTTTTATTTTTTAAACATGATGATGTAAAACTACTCCAACAGAGAAACTTCTAGTCCACAGTGCTGTCACGAAGGCCCCAGAAATCAAAGTCCACCTTCTTTGTCAGCATCTGACTAATGAACTCCTAAGAGGTCAGCTCTGCTTCACTTAACACCTGCAGAGAGGTAATGAGCTGCAGCTTGGACTGAAGTAATTACCCAGGTTAGAGGCAGAGGGAGGCTGAACTGGGCCCATTTCCACCAGACACAGAGCTGCCAAGAACAAAAGTGATGCCGGCATTTACAAGGAACCAGCAAAAGGAAAGTAGAGGTGGTGAGATGTGTTTGGGAGGCTGTGAATTTCAATTAAGCACAGTCTTAATTAGGACTAAAACAGCTAAAAAAAAAAAAACTTCATGTACTACCCTAAGTGCCCGCACAATCTTGTCTTGGTCCTAGACCCCAGTCCTTTTCAATCATTTATTAATGCAGCAGGCCAGGCTCTGGGGAAACAGAGCAGGCGCTGCCCTGGTGGAGGCCCCCTCTGGGGGGTCTGGACTCTGTGCCTCTGCTAGGCAGCTGGGGGAAAAGATCTTAGGAAGGGACAGGGAAACAGGCTGCCTCAGTAGATGAAGCTCAAGGTGGTCAGCTTTCTTGAGTGCCCTACACTTGACAACCGTAAACCTACCCACCCCAGATTCCAGTGGGTGAGGACCCAGCTTCCTCACCGTGTTCATGGGTCGCTCAGTCTGGCATTGGAATCCTGTTCTGTCTGGCCGTGAAACCCATTTTGTTCCACAGCATCTCACTGACCCTTCACTAGACAATCAAAAGGCCGAAGTCACTACAACAGCAGGAGCATTGGAAATGCCTCTCTTCGGGTTATCTGTAACCTCCTCCTTTCTTGGACAAATCTCAAATGATAAAACCCCTGACATTTGTTATACAAATATGATGTGTTGTTAGTATACTAGTGGTTATTTTTATAGCAGCCTTACCTAGTCAAGTCCCTCTTGAAGAGCAGAGATTGAGCCAGCAACTTCCATATCAAAATGCAACAGAGAATCCCAAAGCAATGTCACCAATATTGCTCCAAGACAACTATAGCCTCTGAAGTCCGTATGGGAGGCAAATTATCTCACGCTTTGCACCCAACTGAAGAAAGAGACAAGGTGGGAGAAGGGCAGTTGACAGCCTCATTGTGGAGGATACGGAAAACCAGGAACAGCTCAAAAAGCTTGTTATTCCTACAATCTAGCCCACTCAGGCCTGGGTATTTCTGGAGCCTCCCAGGATCCTTGAACTTGGTGAAGTTCTCAGAGGTGCCATGTGATCAAGGATATTAAAAAGTCAAAGGTACCTGGGCACAGTGTTACTTGCATTGAGGTTCAGTGTTATTTAAACACAATTGATATGGGGGAAAATAATCTTGATTTTCTTTTCCTGTAATGTTCCCCCTTACTCACCAATGTTCTGGCAAATAGTATTTGACATTGTCTCAAGGGAAATGGCTGTGAATGGCCAGGCATCAACATAATTGATTTTACTTTCATTCCTCTGGGCATTTCTATTACCCCAACTAATTGCTTTAAAATACCTGTTATTTCCACTCATCCTTCAGATAGGTATTTAGTCCCATTGATTATGAAAAATATAGTAGCGTACTGAATGTAACGGTGGGTCTGTCAACTTGGAGGGCATTAAAGTACAATATTGTCTTTGAGTAGACTGGGACAAAAAGCTCCCTCCTTTGTTCTCTGACTGGGCAGAGTAGACCCCTCCGGTATTCACCTGAGCAGGGAGAACACCCAACCATCACCAATCATTCAGACAACACGTTTCTCTTCTAATTAATTCCACAACCTCGTGATGATCTTGATGAGCATTCACAGCTCGAAAATCCTTCCAGAGTTTTCTGCCACATGTTCTGCCTTCTGGGCTCCCTGTTTAATGAGCATTGCTTTCTTCCTCAGAAAAGCCTCCTTCACAAAACAGTTGAGATACCGCCAGCTCCGAACCCGAAGTGAAGAAGACCAAGGGAGGAGGTCGAGGTGATCAGAACGCACTGCGCCTCCCCAGAAGAGAATGAAGCTTAATAGAGCTTATAGCCACATCTTCACACGAAAGAAACTCTCTAGGCAGCTCTTATTCTGAAGCCGTGGTTTTCAGGATGTGTCTCCATAAATGAAAGCAAACAGATCTAATGACAGTGGGACTGACTCGGAGCTCAGACACAGCCTCGTCGTTGGGCTGAACTCCGGCTTGCTGCAGAGGGAGGCACTGGGGAGAAGGGCGGACCTGTTGTGTCTGTTACCGAAAAAGAACTTGCATTTCTTTCGGGCGTTCCTAGAGCTACAAAAGATTGTTGACATCATCTTTTCAGTTATCAGTGAGTGCAAGGCCAGACTTTACAGAATCCCATGGAACAAGGTGGAGTTTGAATTCTGTAGGTTGGAGGAGTTGGAGAGAGTCACACAGTGAGAGGCAGGCAGACTCCAAATCTCCAAGGAGCTGGTGTTTTCACCTAAGGACCATTAATTTTATTCCGAAAGCTGGGTAGTGATGTTCTCAGATCTGTGTTTTGGAAAGTCACAACGGCAAACATGAGTCAGGGAGACCACAGGTCCCAGAGCCTGCTCAAATGTCACAGAGATAACTAGCGATGAAGAAAGGGCTTATGTGGGGACAGGAGGACCCAGACTAGCTCACCGAAGCCAACCCCTCCAACCTGCTCACCTTTGTGGCTCCGGTCTGTGCCTGAGGCTCACCTTCCTTCGCAGCCCTCCCTGTGATTTCCGAGGCCCTAATTCATGGGGTGCCCTGCTACAGGTGCTGGCCTTGTCCTGATTAGCCGAGGCCAGGACGTCCTATGTCATTTTCCTGGCGGGGCTCCAAGCTCACCTCTCTAGCATTATTCTGTGGCCTAGGCCCTCTCAGCACTAATACTGCCGCTCTGACCTTTCTGTCCCTCACAGCGGCGTAGAGTTCATGGCCATTACACTGAGTCCAACTTGCAGTCTTAATTCTGTTCCTTCCTTGTCTGATATACACCGAGTTATAGGAAATGGGTTCCTGGAATGTTAGAGCAGTCCTTTTAGAAAGAAGCCCTATTTAGTTGACCTTCGGCATCCCTCATACCTGGGTTCAAATCCCAGCTCCACCTCTGGGCGGCTGAATGGCCCCAGGAGCATTACTTAATCTAAGACTTGGGTTTCTTGGGAGAAGAATATAAATCTTCATTTTATTCATAGTGTTTCTCAGAGATTAAAAAATATATATATATACACACATGTACACCCAGCCCACACGAGTGTCCTTCATGGCTACAAAGCAAGAGCTGTGATTAGACAGGAAATGGCTTCTCTTTGGGAGAATTAGACATCTGCAGTATTGATCAGACTTGGAGCATTATTTTCCTTTCTGGAAATAATATTTTAATTAATTTCCACTTAAAAAATAAAAGTAGTTTCCTTGCTTCCACAATGAGCCCACTAACCACACTTTCACAGAAAACTCAGGCACAGCCCACTGGTTTACAAGACATGACTCCATATAATACATTTACATTCCTGGGAAGTATACGAACTTAAATAATGTGATATTTCTGACTTTTGCATTTGGGTTTGAAGACTGACTCTGCCACTCACAACCTGAAGAGCCTCAGAGAATTTATTCAGCTTCTCTGATCCTGTTTCCTCAAATGTAAAATGTAGATGATCGTTGACTGCATAGGGTTACTATGAGAATGCAGTGAATTTATATCAAAAGCACGTAAAGCAAAGTCTGACTTGTGGCAAGTTCAATATTAATTCCAGTGATAATTGCTAATATACTTAGCATAGTGCCTGACGTGCAGTAAACATGTCCTCACGTTAGCCATGATGAATTAACTTCTGCTGAAGTCCATTGGAGAAGATCTGGAGCCGTGAGAATTGACAGGGCAGGGGGCTCTCCAGGCAGCTGGGGACGAGGCTGCTGACCAGTTTATTAAAACCTGAGGGCTCAGCCATGCAGGTACTGATAGGGTACTGTCACTTTAAAGGAGGATGTCAAAGGATGCCTCTCCTTTAAAACCTGCAAGTGAGAATGTCGATGTTTAGACAGGAAGCTTGGGGTTTGGATTTCTGCTTTTCACTTGACGTGACATGTTCTAACGTCACATGTGCAAGGCCATCTCCTCCCAGAGGCAAACTTTCGTAGACACATTGAGTGTCTATCCAGAAGGTTTTTGTTTTTCTTTTTTAAAGAACTTGGAAATATATAAGGCCTTCAAGCCAGAGCAGCCTTTGGAGCGAACGGTAGAAAAGAACTTTTATTTTCCCTCTAATACATTACAGCTGGGGCTTCTCATGGGAAATGAATGGGAACCGTTTGGTAGCAAGTGTCAGGGGCAGGGCACCTCCATCTGGTTGATATTTTTATTCCCAACTTATAACTAGTAAATTAGCTCATGCTCAAATTGCCTGAGATGCAATTCTCTGTAACAACTGGTTTCTTTTGGCCTCTCAGAGTGGCTTGTCTAAGGGAAATATTGAAGGTGCCGAAAGAACACTGTGGCTTGCTGGGTTCTGACTTCTCGGGCATGAGAGGTTAGGTAGTGATAAAGAGAATCAGAGGGTCGTTTATCCATCTTACAGAGAGGAAGCTGCAGCCTGGAGAGACCACCAGGCCCCACAGTGGGCAAAGTAGCCAGAACTGGGATTTGATCCCGGGACATCATGGTCCCTGGGTCCACAGCTCTTCTTTCTGATCCTTAGAAGTCTTTATTCATTGGCTGTCCCACTCCCGAGGGATCATTGTCTAGCCGTGCTGTGTTTATCTTGGCACACACAAACCTGGCCATTGAGCTCTGAAGGCTAAGTCACCTGGGGGTGGACTCGGGGAAAGCTTTCTTTCCATGGAGGGGAAGGACCCAGCACATTTACCACCTCTTTTCTGACCCTGGCTGGCATTGTCGTTGTGTGATGCCTGGAACCGAGGCCATGAGGTAAGGATAAACCTGACGTGATGAATGCACAACAGAAAAAGGGAAAGAACATAAACCTCTGTCCTCATGCTCCTTAATTTTTAAACCTTGGAACCATCCAGAATATCTCAGGTCCTTGGATGACGGAAAATGGACTAGATCTCTTCTCTATGACAACCAATAAGATAACTTTGATAGAAAAATTACCGAAGAAGTGACATTGTCAGAGGGGTGGGAGGTTGGGGACCGGGTGAAAAAGATAAAGGGATTAAGCCAAAAAAAAAACAAAAAAACCAACCCACCACAACACAAAAAACTCCTCATAGACACAGACAACAGCATGGTGATTACCAGAGGGAAAGAGTGATGGTGGGAGGGGTACAAGAGTGTAAAGGTGGGGGTGTAAATGGTGATGGAAGGAGACTTGACTTGAGGTGGCAAACGCACAATATACAGATGATATACTATAGGATTGTAGACCTGAAGCCTATGTCATTTATTAACCAATGTCAGCCCAATAAACTCAATAATATATATACATCAGTATAAAATTCAAATAATAAAGCAGTGACATATGCACTGTAATCTCTCTTTTGTCACACAGCAGAGACTTGATCCACATTCCACTAGGACAATGCCATCCAGGGATGGAAAATGGTCTCTCTTTCTTTGTGTCCCTTTTTCTGAATGGAATAAAAACTTTCTCAGAAAATCCCCCAGCTGATTTAGTGCCGTGGTTAATGTCATATGCCCAGATTACAATACCAATCCCTTCATGAAAGGAATGACTTTCCATGGCTGTCTTAGGTCAGTGGTCTTCAATGCTGGCTACCCATCAGAATCACATGGTGAGGCTTATATAATACAGTGGTGGCTGGGCTCCACCACAGATCAGTTCCGCTATGGACAAGAGTTCTTTCTCCTTGTCCCGTATCTTGCAGTCTTGAATCTGGAGAACTCCGCTCATTTTGGAAGGTCAATTTTTCACATTATGAACCTGACTTTGTGATACCCAAGATGGAATATATAGTTGCTCATTTGCTCAAGAACTCTTCATTGTGCATCAACAGTGGGGCAGAAATTGCTCAGATCCTTGGAGATATTATTTTAGTCAATAAGACAGGGAAGTCCTTGATTTCATGGACCTTTATAGTGAACTGAACAGAAACAAAAGTATGCAAAGATACCTGCAGTAATTTCAGATGGTGTTAAATACCATGAATAAGATAAAACAGAAGAATGTCATACAGACTGGAGATGGGGTGACAATTTATATAGGGTTGAGAAAGGCCACGTTGTGACAGGGACACTGGAACTGGGACTGAATGGGTAGAAGGCAGTGTGACCCTCTTGGGAGGGGAGCGATATTCCTGCTTACAAATGAGCCTGCTGTGTTTGAGGAGCAACCACGAGGCCCATGTGCCCGGAATGAGAGGCTGATGGGGAGCCTGGTAGGAGATGAAGTCAGAGGTAGAAGCTTCCTGCCCTAAAAGTTGTAGTGCGTTGAGTGGTAGCCCCCCCACATATGTGTCCATCCAGAACCATAAGTGTGAACTTATTTGACAAAAAGGGTCTTTTCAGCTCTAATTAAGTTAATAATCTTGAGATCATATCATTCTGGATTATGGTGGGCCTTAAACCCAATGACAAGTATCCTTACAAGAGAAAATAAAAGGAGAAATACACAGAAGACAGAGCGATATGCAGACTCAGGTAGAGGCTGGAGCAATGCATCTAGAAGCCAGGGAATGCCAAGGATTGCTGGCAGCCCCCGGGAGCTGGAGAGAAGCCTGCAATGGGTTCTCCCTCAGAGCCTCCGGAGGAACCAAACCTGACAACACCTTGACTTTGGACGTACGGCCTCCAGAACTGTGAGAAAATAAATTTCTATTGTTTTAGGTCATCAAAATTGTGGTAATTTGTTACAGCAGCCACCGGAAACTTATACAGAAGTCATGACTCAATGTAGACTCAAAGAGCCTTCCATCGCGCTGCCGTGAACTGGTGCTGTATGTCAGCGCCCTGTCCAGCTCCCGAGGAGCCAGGCCAGACTCCTACAAGCTTGTCCCCTCCCTGTAAACATCTGCCTCTAGATTTGGAGTGTTCTGGGGAATGTACAAGAGACTGCGCTACAACTCAATTCACTGGAATTCATGCTGCTGGAAAGGATTCCATCTCTATGTTTGAAAATTCAGTTCAATTGTTGAGCGTGTCTTGGCAACCATCCTGGTACTAAGCTTAAATTATCTTTCTGCTATTATCAAAATTCAACAGTAGCATTAATTGTGCTGGGTCCAACTCCAATGGCCTGAAATAATTATTCGCAATTGCTCATTATCTCTTTTGGAAACCCTAAATATGGACCGGTTTTTTAAGACATTGGCTCATTGGGCTGGAAAGGGTGTAGACTTTCATTCTTGGGGCTGTTGTGAATCAGGGCATTGTTCAGGAAAACCGAAGTTTGTGAGTTGGTGGTTGCCAGTTTGAAATACTGATAGGCGAAACCTGGTTGGGATTTGAAGCCTCAGCCTTCAGATGTGAGGCCCAAAATAAGGTATGGGCAAGGAGGAGGAAACAGCTGTACTTTGTTCTCTTAGCCACCTAAGTGTTTCTCAAGGTTGCTTTCTCTTTATTTCTCCAACCCTGTCATCTCATACCTTAAAATGTTCACGTGATCTTGATCAGTCTTGCAGATACATCTATGGTCAGCTGGTGGGTCGGCTGGCGCTGGCCAATCTAGAGGACCTCCCCTGTATGCCTGGTGGTTGGCTGGCTGTTGGCTGGGGCAGAGAGCAATTGAGTCACCTGCCCCTCATTATTCAGTAAGCTAGCCTGGGCTCACTCACATGGCAGTACGATTCCAAGAATAACAACAGAAGCACACAAGCCCTCTTTAGAGGGCTGCTCAGAACTAGCACATGCATGTTATTGACTTAAAGCAAGTCCCGAGACCAGCCCGCGCTCGAGGGGTCTGGAGGTCACCGCCGCCTTCAGGACCCTGATTCTCTGAGTCTTCCTCTGTGGTAGCCGGCACTGAGCTGGAGTGAAATGCAGACCCTTCTGAAGTACAAGGTAAAACACACTGACACATACACACACAGCCACACAGCATTTGTGAATGTAATAAAGTTGACTGAAATACAAAAACTACTGCACAAACAATGTTAAATGGAGTAATATGCACATTCCTTTTCTTTTAAATAACCATTCTCGCCCCCAGAAAATTTCTACTAGCCCATAGGCTCACACAGTTGTGACTCCTCATTCTTCACCCTTTCTTCTCACCCCTTCCTCCCAAGAGCCATGGAGCCCTTCCTCTCGTCCTTGTACACAAGAAGAATCTCTCTGCGCCTCCCCCGAAACCGCCACCCCTCCAAACACACCAACTTCCCTAAGCTCAAGCTCATTTTTTACACCAAATGGCTTTCCAATGTATTCTTTCAGACGCTAAAAGAAATTCATGACCAGGTCTTAAAATAATATTTTCACTTTATATCTTTGTTGAAAAGTATCAGATAGGAAATACTCCAACATGCAAGTAGTGACTGTTTAGATTATGGGTGATCTTTATTTTCTTTTTTCAAAAACTGCATCTCTAACTAATTTTCAGTGGAAGATGTATTACACCATTGTATAAATATTCCAAAAAAGAAAATAATGAAGAGTAAAACTTTATTTGTAAACCACCCACACAGCAATACTAATGGGTTATTCTCAGACTCACAGAACCTGGACTTTTCTGACAATACATGGTCTCAGGAAGTAACATCTAAGACATCTGATTCTAGCCCCTCTTTCTGGAAGGACTTCAAGGGCACTTTTACCTGCTAAACATTGGTACCAACAGCACAGAGAGGTTGAGCAATTTCTCCAAGGTCACACAGCTAGAGAGAAGCGGAGCTAAGATTCAGACTCAGATATCTGACTCTAAAAACAATGGTCTGTTTGCTGTCCCACACCTCCACCCAGGGAGCTTAAGGCTGGAGATTCTTTGTGATGTTTCACAGGGCTTGGTCTCTGACCCAAGAGTGAGCATACAGGCAAAGGAACATGCTGCCAGAGGGAGGGATAATGTTCACACTTCCCTGCCTAGACGACAAGCACATCTGAGAAGATATGCCCAGCATTCCTGATCACCAGCAGAAACAATTTATCTGTGTGAAATCCTGCTGGTAATGACCTCCAGAACAATTATTCCTCCCAAATAACGGGACTGAAACACGGCCTTATAAAAATGGATGCGATCAGGCTCAATTTGGCTGTAGTCATTTGAAACACTGAGTCATCAAACCTTTATTAGAACCAGGATCGGTCGCCATGGTTTTCTGTCTGGGAGATTCTGATCCGGTCCCTCCACCCCCACTCCAGCACAAAAAGAAAGTAAGCCCTGGATACTGTGTCTCCATCCATGTGAATATTGGTGATTACTCATTGAATCTGGGGGCAGGGAAACCAGTGATGTTCACAACAACAAATCCCACAGTGGGGAGGGCAGGGTCCCCTTCACCAGCTTCTTCCTCCAAGCGTTAGGCTCTATTTGATCTCAAAGACCATTAAAAAAGCTGTAGAGGAGAGATTGCTCCAAGGTGTGACCACTGACTGACTCGCAAGCTGGACCCAGGCCAGGAGGGAGGGAGGTTTTTTGTCACGGAACTTCCGGGAAGCCCATTTTGATCTTAATCATTGTGTGTTCTGACACAAACCGGCATCCCTTCCCTGTCTCCTGGTACAGGCCGGGTTTGGAAACATTCCTTTAGTCCTGACCTGGCCAAGCAGGCAACACATTTTCCTGTAGCTGGTAGCAGTCATGCACGGGTACACGTGAACGTTTCCCCCTTGCCCTTTGTAATTCTTCGGCACCTGTTAAAAGGCACGAGTGTCCATTTCATCTTGCAGCCACCTAAGGCGCATCTCATATGTAAGTTTGCCTTAATAAACTTTAGTAATTAGCACACTGGTGAGACCAAACTCTCTCTCCGGCCTTTCCTTGCTCTCCACTTCCAGACATGAGTTTTCAGTCCCAGGGTCTTTCCCTGGGTCTGCATGTACAAGCACAAGGCTCGACTGGTAAGACCCTAACGCTAATCATGCAAAAGAAGGTGGCACAGCTCAGTGGCTAAGAAATTAGACTGCCTGGCGCCTTTGATCACTCATTTCACAAACATTGATTGTATACCTACCACGTGCCTGGCATTATTTTAGGTGCAGTCACCAAGATAGGACCCCTGCTTTCATAATGTTTCAGGTTGAGGCAGAGAAAGAACATATAAGCAAGAATACAGCAATAAATGATGTAAATAAAGCAAAACAGGGTGGCATGACAGAGGGGCTGGGGGCTACTTTAACTGTGGTAGGGGAGGAGTCAGGGAAGACCCGGCTGTAGAAGTGACTTTTAAGCTACAACCTGAAGTATGAGAATGAACCAGTGTGGGGATTTCTGGGAAATGAATTCCAGGCAGACATTTCATTTACCAGTTGTGACCTTGGGAAGTTTCTTAACCCCACCAGGACTCAATATTCTCGCTTACGAAATGGGGGTAACAAAAGGTCATTGTTAGAGGTGAAAGCTGTAAGTCAGATGAAACCCAGCATGCCAGGGGAGGCTGAACCATGGCAAACTAATGACACCGTGATCGTTGCAGTGGTGGTGATGGAAATGGAAGGAAGTGGGTGGAGGTCTGGGAGAGGCAGGATGGGGCTGTGTCATGGGCACGTGTGGGGCTGAGACAGAACACAGTGAGAAGAATGGCTTCTGCTCTCTGTATTGAGCTTGCAGGACGGTGGTGCTGGTCTCTGCTTGGAGAGGTTGGCGGGACCAATCTCTGCCACAGGGTGAATAAATCGGCTTTGGGATGAGATCAGGTTATATTTGGGGGAGTGTTAAATCTAATATTACTGTTAGATATCCAAATGGAAATTTGGAGTAGGCAAATAAAAATTGCAAGTCTGAAGCTCTCAAGGGGGGTCCACACAAGAAATATGAATTTAAGACTTGTCAGCCTACAGCTTGGATTGATGTCATGAGACAGAGTGGGGACATAGACAGAATGCACAGAGAGATGAAGATTGAGCCTCCTGTGCTCTGTAACACACACATGTGTGCGCACACACACACACACCATAGACAATGAGCAGGGTGTCATGATTGTTTGAATTCTGTCTCCGCCTTTTACAACCGTTGCAACTTTGGGCAAGTCACTTCACCTTTCTGAACCACACTTTCCTTTCCATGAAAAAGAAGGCCGTTACATATATAGCTCATGGTTTTTTATGAGGATTGGGAATGATGAGAACTAATCCCCCTGGGCACATCCTAAGGGCACTACACATGAGAGCAGGTCTGGGGGCTGCTTTTCCTCCTGTCCCCTCCCTGAGCACCCAGCCTGTGTCCCCAGCTCTGCACTTCCTTTATTCATACCACATTCTTTCTTAATCTCACTCTAAACCTCCAGCAGCAAAAGGCAGATTCTTGATAATTCTCTATGGGGTTTCTTTGATTTCAGATTTTCCTCTACTTTTCTGCCTCCAAGTAATATCTAGCTCATCTGAGCAATCTGCAAACTTCTCATGTGGAAAGAAAATAAGACTATTTGGGATGAGCCACTTTCTAAGCTGCATGCTAATAAGTAGTTAGTGTTCTTATTGTTATTATATTTGCTTTCAAATCAGCAAGAATTCTGATTAGATTGTATAGATAGGGGACAATATTAGCCAGTGGTATGAAGAAAATAAAAGCTATTCTTAGAAAAACTTCTCTTTTGACTAGACCCTAATGTTTATTGGATAGTTGATGTCAGTAGATAATCTTGCGATGATGTCAGGGGGTGTTTGGGGGAAGCTGTAAGAGACAGATGCAAGTAGCAGGATGTTGTCTGTGCCCCCCTCGTGTGGGCCCTGTGCTGCTGTAACATCAGTCAGCCGGTGCTTCCCACGTGTGACCTGAGCCAGGTGCTTCTAAATACTGTGCATGACCAAGGGGAGCATGACTAAGACTCTGGGTCCACACAAGTTGGGTTCAGACATGGTGTTTTCCATTTCCTGTGTGACCTTGGCCAAGATACTGATCACTCCAGGTTTCCATGTCCTTATCTATAGCATGGGGGGAAATGATACCGCCCGCCTCATATTACAACTTCGTTGTAAGGATTAAATGGGACAGTTGAGTAAAGGAATGAGGACTTTACTTGCAATGTGGTAACTGCCCTATAAATGTCAGCTTTTATTATCTTATTTAATTATCATATTATGTAAGGCAGGTGCTAATATTTTGTCTCTCTTTTTCTCCAACTTTACGCAAACTGAAGCTCAAAGAGGATAAAGGATTCCATTATACTTCTTTGTCTCTCAAGACAAAAGAGAAAGAGCTGATACAATGTGTGACAATATTTAGCCTTGAAAATCAAGACTTGGTGGAACTTGATGTTTATTTTCTAATACTTGCCTCAGATTCCTCATTTGTAAAATGGGGATAATAATAGTACCTACCTGGTAGGGTTATTTTAGGCCTGAAGGACACAACGCAGATAAGGCACTCAGCCTTGTATCTGACACATGGCCCTTCAGGGACGTTAGTTTTTATCATCATCGTCATCATCATCATCATCACCATCATCACCATCATCACCATCACTGTTGTTGAAAGGAAATTAAATTACTCTGGATGAGTACCGAACAAGATGAAGACACATGGGCAGAATTTATAGAGAATTTGTTTTGTCTCGATGGCTAGAGCTGCCCCATAGTGCAAGGAACAGCCCCAGGAAGGGGTGAGCTCTACGCCACCAGAGATGCCCAAATCTAGGTTAGACAACCACTTACGAAAACAACATACGAAGGAACTGCACATCAAATTGAGTTACATAACCTCCGGTGGCCCTTTAAACTAAAAATCTGATTCTGACTCCTCCACCTGCTCTAAAGTGACAATTTTTGTTGTGACATGGAGTAAATCTAGGGCACCTGTTCCAAAAATAGCTGCAGAGTAAGGCAGGAGGAGGAGTTGGGCTTTTATGTACGTCACCTTCCCTTTGATTCACTCTTCATGTATGTCACAAGGCCAGACAGGAGCAGGGAGTTGACAAGATTCCTGCTGACCCATCCTTTGACTTTCTGCAGCGTCTCACCTTGTAAGGCCCCACCCCCTCCACCTGGCCCCCGTAGCCCAACTTTGTGACTGCCCCAAAGGGACGGGCACCCTAACTCTGGCCAAGGTATCACCACGGGAACACTTCACCTATTCTTCTTAAGGTATTGATTCAGGGTTTCAAAACCATCATCACTACTGAGAGGAACCTCGGCTTCTGCTCTTAAGGGCAGAAGGAGAATTCACCTTGGATGCCTCTGAAGGCCTTATATGGAGGGTTACTTGACAGAAAAATGAGAGCTCCTTAAAGGTAGGGAATATATTTTATTCATCTTTGTTTGCCTCACAGCTCAGTAAAGGGCCTTGCACATATATATACTCAATGCACAGATGAGGTAGTGAGCAGATATTTGAATGACGGGCTCTATTTATTGGATAAACATGGATCTATTGTCTTTCAATTCAGCTTGGTACTTACAGTATAGGGGTGCAATATAATACAGTCATTTGTGTGTGATTATAGGTTTAAGAATATAGGATATCTCCAGGATAGAAAGACTTTCAAAATTTTGAGAGGTATAATTGATACTTAAATTTCTGTGGCCAGGGTGTGGGTGGATGAAAGATCTACTCACGTGCAACAAAATATAAGGAACAGAAAAATAGTTGAACCACTTTAGATAAATGAGTTCAGGCATACTTGGCCCTCTTCTGTACTTAACACACACACACACACACACACACACACTCTCTCTCTCTCTCTCTCTCTCCCCCTCCCTCTTTCTCTCTCTTGCTTGATTTCCCTAGACAAAGCAGATATATCGTTAGCTCTCTCAAGCAGCCCTATGGAGAGACCCAAGTGGTGAGAAACTGAGACCTCCTGCTAACAGTCATGTGAGTGAGCTTATAGCCTCCATCCCCTGTCAAGCCTCCAGATGACTGAAACCCAGGTGCCATCTTGGCTGAAACCTCATGAGAGACACTGAGTCAAAACCACCCAGCTAAGCGGCTTTCCAATTCCAGACCCACTTGAAGGTAGTATGTGTTAGCTGTTTGAAGCCACTAAGCTTTGGGACAAATTGGTCTTGTAGCAATAGATAACTAATGTAATTTTCATTGCATTCTTAGTATTCAATTCTGTATTAGTCAGGATCCAATCAGATAAGAACCACTAAGGAATGATAGTTAGGTGACAGATTTGTTACAGGGATTCCACCTCATGCAATTGTGGGAGCCGATTAAATAGTATCTGTAAGGCTGTTGTCTTCATGTCTAATGCTGAAGATTGAAGTCCACAAGAAGGTCAACAGGAAGGGAAGATCGACATAAATGGGAGGGGAAGAGCAAGGACACCGTGGAACCCATGAGAATGAGCCTGAAACTCATGATGAGAGATTGAAACCTATGTCAGTCCCCATTGCCTCCAATCTTGCTGGAATGGATGTCCTGCCGGAGAAGCTGACACCCTTTATCATGGAGCTCAACACACACCTGGTCTCAGAGCTGGAGAAGCTAAAGGGGACCCAAGGGAAAAGCGGAGCAGTTGCAGGTTGGTGCTGACCTTACCCCAATGAGAGAGCCAGCAGGTAGATGGCAACATGTGTGTGCTCCCCTGGCCTTCCAAGCATAGAAACAAATGGCTGCTTTCTCCCCGCAGATCTCCCTCCGCATCTCTGATGGTTCATCTTAACCGGAAAGCTGACACAGAAAGCTGACAACATACTCTCTCAAGTGGTCTTGTTCACACCCACAGTTTTAATTAAAATCTGTGTCTTGGTGACTTCCAAATTGTCTTAACCTCAATCCTTCTCCTGTGCCACACACAGCTCACTATCCTTTTATCATATCGCTGTATTGGGGTGTGATTGCCATGTAAAGAGCTGTGTTTATTTAATGTATAGAACTAGATGGGTTTGGGAATATGTATACATGCGTGAAACCATTACCACCATCAAGGCCATAGATATATCCATGACCTTCCAAAGTTTCCTGATACCACTATTGTTGTTGTTGTTACAAGAACACTTAACATAAGATCTACCCTTTTAGAAAATTCTAAGTGTACAATATTGTTAGCTATAGGCTCTATGCTGTATAGCAGATCTCCAGAACTGACTTATCTTATGTAACTAAAACTCCATATCCTTTGACCAGCATATCCCTATTCCCTCTCCCTAGCTCCCCTACACCGCTGGCAGCTACAATTATACCCTCTGTTTTTTCTATGTATTTGACCGTTCGAGGCTCTACCTATAAGAAAGATCCTACAGTGTTTGCCTCTGTGTTTCAATTTTACTTAACATAATGACCTCCAGGTCCATCCATGTTGTCACAAATGTCAAGATTTCCTTCCTTTTCAAGACTGGGTCATACTTCATTTTTTGTGTATATACCGCGTCTTCTCTGTTCAGCCATCCTTTGGCTGACAGTTAGGCCGCTCTCACATTTTGGCTATTGTGAATAACACCAAAGTGAATATGAGAGGGCAGGTGTCTTTTTGAGGTCCTGATTTCAATTCCTTTGGATAAATACCCAGAAGTAGGATTGCTGGGTCATATGGTAGTTTTATTTTTAATTTTTGAGGAAATTCCATACTGATTTCTATAATGACTACCAATTGACATTCTCATCAACGGTGTAACAGAGTTCTCTTTCTTCGACATCCTCACCAACACTTGCTATCTTTTGTTTTTTTAAAAAACAGTAGCCATCCTAACCATTGTGAGATGATATCTCATTGTGATTTTTATTTACATTTCTCTGAAGATTAGTGGTGTCGAACATTTTTTCACGTACAAGTAGGATTACATAAGCCATTATGCTTATGGGAAATGTCACGGTAGGGGGAAGTAGACATATTAGAGGGACAAATAACACGCTACGCTGAAAAAGTGACCAAAAAGGCAGAGGAGCTCGTAACATGGAACAACTAATTCTGTCTGGGGGAAACGAAGAAAGACTCACAGAGGTGAGTCAGAACTTAAAAGATAACTACTTTTTTTAGATAGTTAAAGGACATGGTATATTTAAGGACCCACTTGGGAGGTTACAAAGGTTTGTTTTTGCTGGATCATTACCTGAGTACAAGAAAGGAGTGGGAGATGAGGTTAGAGAATCTGTGACTGCAAGAACAGATGAAAAGAATCCTTGTCAGACATGTCAAAAATTTGGGTCTTTGCACTCTGGGCAATGGGGAACCATTAAAAGGCTCCCAGTTGGGAATGGCTTGGTCCAGATTTTATTTTGGCACAATGACTGTGGCAGGTATATGGAGAAAGAATTAAAGGTGAGTCAATATCAGAGGCAGGGAGACCTGTTACTAGGCTGTCACAATAATCCACGTAGGAGGAGATGAGAGATGGCAATCTGGCAGTGGGGATGGAAAGCAGGAGGCATGTAGGAGGATACAGACAGGGAAAGTCACCATAATTGAGGGAGAGAAGGAGAGAGAAGATTCAAAAAGACCGAGGATTTTGGCCTGGTGAGTAGGAGCTGATGATGCTCTGCTCTGAGATCTGAAAGAAGAAGAGAAGCAAGTGCTGGCAGCAGGGGGACGAGGGCGCATTTTGCTTTGAATATGTTGAGTTTGGAGTGCCTTCCAGATAATGCAAGAGGCAGCTGAAAATGTTTCTGTGTAATTATTTTTACTTCTTATCGCTGATGCATAATCGTGAGCTCTGTGACCCTAAGCTTTATTCCTTATGGCCAAATATCAAATATCCTCCAAATTAGTGAAGTGTTTTCAAGATCTGAAGGCAATATCAATGCTCACATTTCCTCCTCTGCAGCTTGTGACGGAATGTGAGTTGTTTAGGTGATGGGAGAGGATTGGGAAAGATTCAAATTTGGTTTGTGGTTTAACTCATAATAGTGGATTTCGATGTCTGAATTACAAAGCCTCTTGTGCATGTCGATTGTACTAAAATAGGCCTATTGTCACCATATTTGTTCTGATGGTGTTTGTACATCTTGAAGTCAGTAAAATATGCCATGGCTCCATGAGCCAGACTAGACTTTGACTTCTTTGTACTACTCTGAGCATGCTAGGGGGGCCTCAGATAATCACCTTCTTGAGCCACAGCATTATAATTTTCCAGGTGGGAAGTCCATGTGCTCGTCCTTCATTGTACTTGGTGATGGGGGTGGGCAGATTGGGATCTGAGTGATGTATGATAGGAGATGAAAGTCTCTTCCTTCTCTTTTTTGCTACATGTTCCTTATTCCTTGGCTTTTGTTTCCACTAACAGCCCCAAGCAATCAAACATAACAAAAGCAGGGAGCGTATTTGATGCCGCTAGTTCTTGGGACCTTAGACTCTGAAACGGTGACCAGAATTTCTTATCTACTTAGGAAGAAATGCAAGAGGAGGAGGCTGTCAGTTAGAACACAAGGTTGCCACCTGCAGTACCTCTGAGTTAAGAAGGACAAAGCTGCTGCTTCTTCTTCAGACAGGAACACAGACAAAGTGAGAGGAAAGTAAGAGAAAGAGAAAACTTCTGAAACACACTGGCATGCCAGCAGGTGGTGGGAAATGGAAGAGAGTTGGACACTCCCTCAAGAGAAATTTTCAAATTTCAAATGGAGAGTCACAGCAGTCTGTTCCTGGCCTCTGCCGGCACACAGGCTGAGTGGAAGTTTTTGCTGAACCAGGGTGCATCAGGCTTTGGGTATACATCCCCAGGAATTTTAGCAATTTGGGGATTCCAGAAGCAAAAATGGGGACTTTATTTCTACCTGCTGTTTTAGGAGACCGGTGAGGGCTTTGCACATATAGTCCTACAACTTTTAGCACCATGGAAAGCTCATGAAAACAAAACAAAACAAAACAAAACAAAACAAAACAAAACAAAACAAAACAAAAAACTTGTGACCACTTTGCTATCTGCTTCCTTAGGGGAAGGGCTTGATCCATGACCTCTAATTCGTGGCCGATCTCATTTCCAAGGAAAGACACTCTCTGCTCCTGGTAAAGCTGGGGTCAGATGTCGTGGACTTCCAGCCATTTGATAAGGCAGCTGTTTTTCTTTGGACATACCCTGGGCACAACTTCTAAATTTTGGAACTAAAAAAAGTGCACAAGGAGTTATCTTTTGTATTGTATGATTAATCATGCCTCTGCACAAGCCTGTGAAGAGGGCAGATTTGGAGCTGAAAATTCTCATTTTACAGATATCCATGAGAAGACTATGAGAAGAGAGTTGGAGTGACTGGCCAATGGTCACAAAGCTAGGATGTGGCCAAGAACCCAAGACTTTCTGGCTCCCCTTTCTGTTACATGTTTATTTTAAAATATTTATGGAGCCCTGGCTAGGTAGATCTGTTGGTTGGAGTGTCATGCTGTACATCGAAAGGTTATGGATTACATTCCTGGTCAGGGCATATATCTAGGTTGTGGGTTCAATCCCCAGTCGGGGAGCATGTGGGAGGCAACTGATTGATGTTTCTATCTCACATCGATGTTTTTTTTCCCTCTTTCCCTCCCTCTCTCTCACTCCCTCTCTCTCTCTTCCCCCTCCTCTCTCTCAAAAGTCAAAAAACATATTGGGTGAGGATTTCATATATATAAAATCATCTACAGTGGATAAGGGCTTAGGGGCACAGGGGCAGTTCCTGCCTATACCCTACTGGAATCTAGGTAACAGTGAGCATAGAAATAGAGATAAAAGGTCATGGGATGTGAACTTGAGCTGACACATGCTGAACCCTGACCCCTGCTTCACAACCACCTGGGTCGCTTTGACTTTCTGACCCTTGGTTTCCAAATGTATAAAAAGGAGACCATAATCCCTGCTACATAGAAGTGCTCTAAAGGTTTCTACAGTACTCTTTACAAAGATGGGTTATTTTCATCAGAACCCTTGGAAAAGAAGGTAAGTGGTCTTGATCACTCCATTTCTAGCAAAAGACTGCAGAGCCTTCCAAGAGAAACATTTTTGGTTTTATCCTCAGAATTAGAGCAAATTTGCCTGGTATGTAAGAGATTTTTCCCTCCCACAGGACCGGAACTGCCTGTTAATTAAGTTTGTTCGGCTGTCTGGTCATCTGGCTTTGGCCGGCAGAATCTTGGGGGAGAAAAAAAGAAGTAAGGCATGTGGATAGCCACGTCACTGGCAGAAGCAAATGCCCCAAGTCCCAAGTATAAATCGCTCCTAATTAGGAAATAATTATGCCCCCAAATGGGGCTACATGAATGTAAAGGCATCTCACAAATTGCCGATTAGTTTCATAGCAGCGATGGTATTTAGTGCCACTTCAGTTAATGGAAAATGTGTTGGAAATGGCCCATTTTTAACTGCTCCAAAAAAAGAGAGAAAAGGCTCAGAATGAGAAGAGGCTCCAAAGGCAGTGAATGAGGCAAGAAAAAAAGGGGAAAATTATTCTTTTTCTTGGCAAGTGTACTGTAACATGAGTCTGGGACATGACGTTAGAATGGTGAGAATTTTGATTTTATTCTGTTCATAATGGAAAGATGCTGAAAGCTTGAGAGAAGGTGAGGAATGTGTTCGATTAACATTTTTAAAAGATTACCCTGGCTTCTTTCTGGAGAACGGATGAACATGAAAGCAAAAGGAAAAGAAGGTGGACGGACTAGAGAGCTACTGCAGTGATATAAATGGGAGGTTAGGGACTGGGTGACAGTGGCAGGAGTGATGAGAAGCTCCTGGATCCTGAATGCATTTTACGGATCACCCAGACAGAGCTGGCCACTGGATTGGATGTGAGGGGGGAAAGAGGAGTGACGGGTGACCAATGGGCATTTGGCCTCAGAAGCCGGGTCAGTAGCAGTGCTGTTCCCTGAGATAAGGAACCCTGGGGAAGATCAGATTTCTGTGTGTGTTGGCAGGTGGTCCAGAGTATTTTTAAGAGACATTTTAGATTTTGGATGTCTTTAACATCTCTAGGTGGAGATATAAAATATAGATATGTATATGTGAGTCTAGAGCTTACAGGGGAGGTTAGATCCAAATTTTAAAAAAAGTGTGGGGGGTGTGGTAGTGCAGATAGTCAGTGGCATTTAAAGTCAAAGGACTGAGTGAGATATTGCAGATAAGGTAGAGTGAGGTAAACCAAGAACAGATTCCAAAGCACATCCTCTATCTGCACATCCTGGCATGCATCCGCCTCACAGCTATCCACTCTTTCCCCTAGCCATCTTTCTACCCATCCACAAAGGTTTAGTAAGTGTCCTCGTTGTGTCAGATGCTGGGTGGGGTGCTAGGATTCAAAGGTGGAAAATGATACGGCCCCTTCCTGGAAAAGCTCACATTCTAGGGAGAGACAGCACACATAAAACATACAGTAAAGCTGCCAAATCATTTGATGGAAGTGTGTATAAGAGGCTGGATCAGTCAACTGTCATCTCTGCTCCTAGGGGAGAGGTTGGAAAGACTGGGAAGAAGTTCCTACTGACAATACATTTTGATGGAGGATTAAGAGTTGACAAGGACATGAGGAGGAGACTAGCAGTCCTGGAGGAAAGAAGAGAGTGAGTGAAGGCGTGGGAAAACGAGAGCATTCGGTGTCTTTCTTTGCAGAGCAGCAGAAAGATCTCTGACACGGCATAAGGTAGGTGGTAAAAGTGGTACGGCAGAAATTGAAAACCTTTGTGTGCTGCTGGGCCATGGAATCCGGACTTTTCCTATGGGTCATTGTTTTAAGCTAAAGTCTCTAAATAAAGGAGAGATGGAGTGAACGCTGTCATATTTTGGTTTTAGAAATGTCGGTTGATTTGGGGATGGGGATTGTCAAATGAAAATTAAATCTGGCTTTAGCAAGGATAGAGTTTGTTCAGAAAAATTACCTCAAGGGGAAAAAGTTACAACAGCAATAAGGGAAGAGGGCTATTGATGTAGAGCGAATGCTCTGACTATAAGCTCTGCAAGTGTCTCAAGTGTTAGGCAAAAAGAGTTTTTCTTTTATAGGGAGAAGCAAACAATGCTAGAAAGAACAGGTGTAAGGACGTGAGATGAACAGTAACAGCATAACTAGACAGCAGATCAGAGAACGTGAGGCCGGCCTATCCACAGAAGGGGCGGCTAAGGAGAGGCTGTGTGCCGGCTCGGGCTGAAGGTGGGCCCAAGTCAGGGACCAAGGAGGAGAGAAGCTTAACCAACATTCAGTCAACAAGCATTTTGTTCCCAGTGATCAGTGGGGACTAGAAGTTCAGCTAATCATTTATGTGGTGAAAAAAAAGAGAAAAAAAAAGAGGAATGTGCCTTGGCTGATGTGGCTCAGGGGATTGAGCGCAGGCCTGCGAACCAAAGGGTCGCCTGTTCGATTCCTAGTCAGGGCACATGCCTAGGTTGCGGGCCAGGTCCCCAGTAGGGGGCATGCAAGAAGCAACTACACATTGATGTTCTCCTCTCTTTCTCCCTCCCTTCCCCTCTGTCTAAAAAAAAAAAATAAAATCAATAAAATCTTTTTAAAAAAAAGAAAGAAAAAAAGGGAATCTGTAGGGGCTGGTGTCTATGTCCGGCCTTCGTAAACAAGGGGGACATCTGTGAGTCATATCTAAGTCACACAAAGAAGGGTGGTTGTTTGCAGTACATGCTGTTTCTTGGGACACAAAAAAGGAGGGGAGGTCTTTAACCATCACCATTTTTCCAGAATCACAATTCACAGGGCTTGGTGAATTTCAACATTGTCCAGAGTCAAGACTGCAAGTGTGGGGACTGCACCGGAAGATGAGGTCCAGATAAGGGAGAGCGGCACAGAATGCCAGTAAAATCCTGAAGCCAGACTGTGGGTTCTTCCCAGTTCCATGCTTCCCTCTATACCCCTTCAGGGCACAAAGGGGAGAAATCATTTCCACTTCTAATAATAAACCTGCCCAAAACATCGGTGATGCCCACCATGGCAGCAACGGCGACAACAAAGACCACCACTCCGTTTCTCATTTTCATATCAATTGGCAGAAATTATCTTTATTAGAAAAATGAAATTTTCCTGTATTTACATTTTTACACCATAGGACTGGGCACTTTCATTGTCTTGGGAGTTATATACAGATCAGTTTGCACACACATTTCAAACCCCATTCCTTAAAACGGTTGATAACACGTTGAACAAAAATAAAAGACATACTACAAGAAGACAACCATAGTATATACTTCCTCTATCGTAGAAAGGTGTTAAGCAAACGTGTAATTTAGTAGCTATGCTTGGAAATATTTAATACAGTTAGTAGCACTTCCTCATGCAGTGGATTAAAATATGACAGGTATAAGCTGCTGTGATTGGTACGTGAACATCTATCCCCAAACGGAAACCGTTGAGTAGAGCACACAGCTTGCTTTGGGCTCCACCATACAAGAGATCAAGCCATTTCTGATGTGGGTTTTGGACTGTGTTTGAATGTAGCTGTGAATGGAAACCCTCTATATGGAGCTCAATCTCATCCATGCTGGGTTAAAATAGACTCAGACGTGGACCATTAAAGCCGCGTCATTCCATTTTTCTTTTGTGGGTAATGGCCTGCTTGTGTCTTACGCAGTAAGTCTTCTAACATGAGTGAAAGATGAATAGTTTACCCTCCTTTTCTGTCTGGGAAGGCCATTACTTATGATTTTAATGATCCACTTCTTATTCTAGCCACCAAATTAACTCACAAATTCTTTCTGAATATTCAGCTTGAAATATATATACTGTACGCAAACACATATGCATGAACATTCCATGATGATAAACAACATTGAATTATCCTGACTAAATAATTTGGCAAGTGTATGCTTTTAACTTGGTTTTAGCAGGGGGATAAACAAGATTAAGATTCACAGTTAAAAACAACTGATAAAGAAATCTTTGGGGACTCTCAGGCTTGGAAGGTGTCTTAGCCACATTTGGCCATGTAATTAGTTATATTGAAGAGTTTACTGAATTTTCTATGAAAATGTTATTCTTGATCTTACCTCTTATTTGAAAAAAAATGGCATTTGACATCCTTTGCCAATGAAAAATATGGGAAACGTGAACGTTACAAGTGCCATGTTCATCTGCCCCAAACCCATCAGAATTTGACCCCAAATGGTTGTCTGAATCTTTAATTTCTAAATTGGAACATCTCCTTAGTGGTCATGGCCCCAGAGCTATAAACCTAATAAATTTAAGATTTTTAAAATAATAAAACAGGGTTAAAAAGTCAATACTGTTCGTTTATTTGAATTAGCTTAACCGAGAATAGAAATAATTCAGTAAGTCTTAGGTGACTAATGTAAAAACCTTAATTGAATTCAAAAGGCGATAATTGTTTTCCATGGAAAAACTGACCATGTTTTTAAATATCTGGACCGTCACTATTTGTTCAGCTATCAATGGTCTTTGATTTGAGCCCTTTAAAAGCTTAAAACAGCAAAATGTCAGATCAATGAGAAGTATTTAAAATGCCAAAGACAAACTTATGTTGCTGGAGAACAATTAACCTTATTAATTTAAAAGGCAGCTGTGGTATTGGCTACATGTTATGTTAATATCCTTTTGAAGGCTCATCTTAAATCCTTCCCAAAGGGCTAAGAGAGAATTAAGTGGAAGAGGTTATGACCCAGGGCTATGGCTAATGAGGAATGTTCTGGAACTGCAAAAATGCGAAATCATTGTTTCATGGATATGGTCCATAAGAGGGATTTATCAGTGATGATCTCAGTTTTGTCTTGTTTGTTTCTGCATACTGCTGACATCTCATTTGAGGAAGTTAAAACGAGAAATGGCTCCATTTTAAACAATTTGGTTTCTGCTCCCTGGAGAGTTGTGTGCTTTGAAATATGGCCCCAGTGAAGAAATACCACTGGCCAAATTGTTCTTTTGAGTGTTCCAGTTTCTGTACAGCTCAACATCCCTGGGAGAACGTGGTCATGCACTGTGGGCTCAGTGACAGGATCTCCAAATAACTGTTAAATAATAATGTTTTTGTCCTAAGAGACGTTTTACTACCAGCTTGAAATAGCTAGAGAATTTCTCAGGGGTGAAGACATTAGGTTAACAAACTGTCCAGAAGGACTGATTCATAGAACTTTCTAGAAAAACATTCCTCAGATTCCAGATCAGTTTCTTCATCTATAAAACGGACCTAATGCGCTCCCCCTCACAGTAAATATAAAGTGTCAGGAGAGAGAAATGCAGCTTCCAACATGGGAGGGGCGTGAAAAAAAGGATGCACGGGCTCAATGTCATTGCCCACACAATGCATTAAACACGACATCATTTTGAAATCCTAGAATGCCTAATGGAAATATTCCAATTCGACACTCCTTAAAGAGACAAACTGAACAAGCGTTCACTAATTCAATAGTTATCTTCATGTCAGTGACCAGGAAAGTAACCCTAAGATGATTTGGAAAAAAAAAAAAAAAAAGACCAAGAAGGAAAAACAGCCTTACTAGCTGGCCCTCAGTCATTCTGACCACCAAAGCTCTTGATCATTTATGCAAAACTCTATTTCCTGTCATACCTCAAACCTTATTCTGTCTGCTTGGGAAAAATAACTAAAAATCTAGATGCAATAGAAGGGACAGTCACTTGCAAATAACATGACCTTTTTGAAAATGGGCCAAATGTTTAGTTAGGAGAGCTTTGCGGGGGGGTGGGGGCGCTACAAGGCAGTGTGTGTGTGCACGTGCATATGTGTGTGTGTCCACACACATGTGAAAGCATACTATTTGCATATGTTCAATGGAATTAGCCCTGATGTCTACTGAGAAAAAAAGGAAGGGGATATTTAAGATTAGGCACATGCTAAGTAGAGAAAATAACTCTCTGGGAACCAGAAAAGTAAATGCTGAGTGCAAGCATACAGGGGAGAGACACAAACAGCATTCACGTCTCAGAAGGGACTGAGAACAGAGTTGAGTTCCCCAGGAGTTCTCAATGCACCCCAAACCAGGCCGTGAGGGGAGGACACTGACTAACTTCCTGACCACAGAGGCCGAAACACAAGAGAGAGCCGCAGGGACCTCTAAACAGCATATCTGTCTTCCTGACTTCTATTCTGACCTCTCTGGAAGAGATCAGGCACTTTAAGAATATGCCTAACATTAGGGATTTACTAGCAAATTCGTACTGATGAGGCTGAGTTGGACCTGAGCCCCAGTTTCCTTATCTGTAAAATGGGAGCAATCAGACTTACAGCCTAAGGTTATTTTGAGAATCGCATTCCAGGATATGCCTGGAATATTGTCTATACTCAACATAGATATATTTTAATATTACCAACTTCAGTTTCTGATCCAAGGCATGTACTTGGGATAAGCAAAAAATCGAACATTCCAGTAATGTAAGAATAGGATGGACAGAGAAAAATAAGCTCCCTCCCCACCCACCATCTTCCTGAAATTTCCTTGCCCCATTTCTCCGGAGGGCACCTGCTGTGTTCTCTTTCACCAGCCACAACAGTAGGCACTTGGGACTCAACAAGGAATTCCCCCCTATTCCCTTCCCTGATACGTTTATAACCTGAACTATCAAAAGTATTCTTCATGAGTTAAAAACAAAACCAAACAAAAAGGTTTTCAGGAAATAGTCTTTTTATACCATTGTCCATTTGCTAATCCTTTGAGGATTTTTTCCCCAGTCTTTCCTTAAAGCACATGTCGTAAAGCAGAGTGGGAAGGAGGCATGGTTTGGCAAGGGCCAGAGAACTGAGTGGAAACAGATCCGAGCCTGTCTGTGCAAAACGTGGAAGGGCAAGCGTAGTCACCTGTTTAGATGCTTCTAGGTTTTTCCTAAGTACGCACTTTGAAGGTTCAAGTAACCAAGGGCATCCCCAGGAGCACCGACTGTATTCTCTGAAGTTACTTACATATCTAGGGGAGGGTGTTTTGTTTATTTGATCATGGAATCAGAGAGATTTTCATTTTCTGGCAAAAAACTTTATTCATCATTTCTGGTTTCTACATTTACTCTGCGTTTGCATTTCCTGGGTCCTTGGTTATCTTTTGTATCAAGGAACTGAATTTCTAGAACGTAAGCTACTCTGGACAGAGACTATATTTTCTATTCCCTTTGCAGCTCCCCAATCCTAAATTGGCCTTAGAAGGAGAGCAGGTATTCAGGCAATCAATTGCTATCAGCTGACCAGTGTCCTTTGCCCGTCCTTGGCTCACGAGAAAGAGAACCCTATCGTCTCAACGATCACTGCCAGCTTTCATCTTTGGTTTGAGGTTTTAGACTATAGCCTTCGTTGACTCCTCCCAGGAAATAGGTCCTTGAAAACAGAAGTTTTCTCTTTTCCAGGACTCTGAGGCAGGGAGTGCTGCGGATCTTAAAGGATAACCAAAACTCAAAGAGGGGTGCTTGGGTCTGCGTAAGGCGAGAGGCAAAGAAAGATGGGCCAGTTCTATGAGGTTCTCTGGCTCTTATCACAGAGGGATTCAGGAGAGCCCCCAAGAGAAACCTAGAAATGAGTCAGCCTGGCAAGCTGGGAACTGGGTCACGAAGTCTTAGGTTCTAGACCTGGCTTTGATACTGTCAACCTGAAGAGCGTATAGATTACTGACTCCTTGGGAACTTCATTTCCTCTTCGTGTTCTCATCTCCCACCCCTTCCCCCAAATCTTGGTGTACTTCTTTAAGGTATGTTTTTCTAAGACCCTTCTGGGCAGGCACCTTTAACTGATACTCTACCGAGAGTACTTCTGGCCACAGAAAGAGTGCAGGTGGGGGAAGAGGATAAAGAATTTAACAGGATGGGTTAAATTCTTTGATGGGTTTACAGAAATCACACACGTGTCCATCATCGGCATTATCTTCAGAAGCAAATGTGAACAGGATATATTCCGTACCCCTAACTCCGGACATGTTTTTAAAGAAGGGGTCAAGAACACCAACACCCACATCCCACTGGGCTCTGTCACCCTCCCTAGAACTGAGATTTAAAAAAAATAGTGCCCTCTCTACATAAATATCATCCCATCAATAACCAGAATGGGTTTTCCATGTGTTAATACCATTATCACCATTCAATTTTTAACATAAACTTTACATTATGTACAATTTTATTTGTATAATACACTTCCGTGTGAATTGTAGAAATCAAGCATGTATAGTATATACATGTGTACACAAGCATTTGTATTCACAGGATAAGTGCATTGGATAATCTCCGATCTCTATCCAGTGGCAAGCTGACCTCATGGGATACAATTAGATATGAACACAGTACCATGGAAAGGGATCAAATGGAAAAGGGCAACGGCATCTTGGGAAAACTTTTCAAGTATAGACTCCACTTCACCTCTCATTAAGCACTTTCAACCCTGTCGAACAAAAGAAGAGGGGGGGTATCCAGAAATGTCTCATTTTTCTTTCAAGTGAAAATAAAAAAATGCCTTTGGAATGGAAATTACCTTTATAGAGAAACTTTAACTCATAGTAAATATCGACCAATAAGTTTAGCTTCCACCTACTCAGTTTCGTTTTGTGTTTTTGCCTTGAAGCCCAATTGTGTGTACTATGGCCATGGCTAATTCAAAAACGGGGCCCATCGCAGAGACAGCGCCTGCCCCCTCTTCAAGGATTCACGTACAAGAGCAATGCACGAAGAAACAGTACAGGGATGTGCATCAAGTTAACGAGTGTATTCAGCTCTTCTGAAAGATATTTAGGTTTCTCAAACGAGTATTTATTTAGGTCTCAAACTGCAAGGGATTTCAGTGTAAACGTATTTATTTATATGACAACTGATTATTAGAGCTGCACTTTTTAGGTTTCGAGGAGATAAATTTTTAATCACCATTTAATTAACACCAACTTTTTTTTTTTTTCCTTTTTCATTAGCAATTCCATTTGCAAAGAATTCAGGGCATTTGTCATTTCCTGAGAAGGATGCAGAATATTAAATACACATCAGCACTAGACATATCAAATAGAATAAACAATGGGTGCCTGCCGTGGATCTTTTGACTAATTAACTGCCTTGGCTAGCGTCCCATTTAAGTGAAGCTATTTCATTTGTAAACAAGGTGTAATTTTCTTTTTTTCTCCCCTGAAAATAAGCATGAATTGATTTGATTGATTTTGCTGCAATGGGTGAATTTTAATGCTTTCATCAGAAAAGCTAAGTATGAACACTGCTCAGGCCGCCTGTGAAGGAAGGAAGAGGAAACCAAGTGTACTCCAGGAGACACCTGGTCACGGTGCTGGCTCTAACCATGCAGGGAGATTGGCAAAGGGTGGAGGAGTAAGGTGGGGAGATTATAATCCCACACCTCTCATGGAAGCCTCCCTGGCAGAAAAATAGGCTTATCAGGAACATACCTCCTCAGAGCATTGAAACCAGCTGTGACCTCAGAACCCGAGTGTGGGATAATAAGCAAACCTATTTTCCAGAAATGCACAGGGTTCCCAGGGTAGGATTCATGCCCTAGAAGACTGTCCTCTTAACAGGATATTTTAAGTTGGTTGCATATAGGTACTGTTACCTGTGGGCAGGAACACGAGCGCTTGCATTCGGGTATATCAGTTGGGTCCTTCCCAAAAGGACAAAATCATGTGAAGTTAATGAAACATGATTATGATGCCAGCTGTGACTTGAGTCAGGTATAAGTCGGGCACAAATTGGATTCAGAGATTCTGGCTCCTTGGCATCAACAAATCTAACATCATAGAACCTTTTAGGATGGATCCATAGTTCAGGGCTTTCTATTTAATTTTTGTCACCTCCTACACTGTAGGCATTATTTACTGTTGGACATTATATTCCTGATATTCTTTTTCCAAAGAATTGACCAGATGTGAACTGCCTCTGAAGAGCTCCAAACATTGCCTGTCGCTTGAAAATCGACCATCTGATCCATTGTCAATTTTCTTATATTCTGGATCATCCCAATTAAGAGTCAGTGAATTAGTGGAGGAAGGGAAATTGATATTTATTATATAGCAACCAATTCTGATTATTTATTTTTTAGAAAAACTTTGAGTATGAAGGAAGTATACTTTTTTTGGTACATTATTATTGGTTCTTCCAAAAGCCATACTTTTAGTTTCTTATCCAGAGAAGTATGATGTGAATAACAGAAATAATGCTGTCATTAGAAGGCTTTTTTTTTTTTTGGCTGTAGAATCATTCCACATGTAATTTGCACTCTCCCTGGAGATCTTTGTCACATTTGGCAATACCATGCATTTTGAGGACACTGGAGAAAGACAAAGCCTCTTTGGATTAGTGACATACCACTGCTCTGTATTCCGGGGAGACTTTTTAATTCATGTCATGTTAAGACATGCCAAACGTGTGGGTAAATGAAGGTGATCCTGGTTGGAGTGAGACAGGTCTGGAATGCAGTGCAAGGGCAAAGGTGGAATGTTCTAAAAGATGGTACAGTCAACGGTATGCCAAAGATTAGAAACTGGGGGTACTATTCAAGTCCTTCCATCTGGGCTTCTCCATCGTTGGGCCTAGGGGCAGCAAAGGTGAACTATCTAGTGTTCAACTACAAGATACAGAGTTCAAGTACATTTCTTATCAGCATCTTGTCAGCGCCTTCTTCCTTTCTATCTCAAAGATGATGGGAAGACTTCCTCACCCATCACCTTTCTCTGCCTCTCTACCACGGACTGAAATGTACTGCAACCAGTTTTCATCATTATGGGGGGAATACTGTAAGTCAGGTGCACTTCCCCAGGGATGGAGCCATTCAGTGAGTCCTCAGGCTCCAAGAGAATTATTCCCGGCACCTGCCCACTCACAGGAAAGCACTACCTACACACCATTAATAAAAGAAATAAGATAACTTTTCAACATGCCACTCTTTCCCCTTCTCTAAGAACCCAAAGCAAAATGTGGGAGGAAACAATGGTCAGGCCGGCGTGCATTAGTTTAGGGCTTCTGCAGCGTGTCGCCAAACAGTCGGAGGTACTCCGAAAAAACTGATGGCTACTTCTCCCAGCTCTTTCAGGGGTCGTAATGTATTTAAAATACACTAATAATTAGATTGGTACAGAAAATATTTAATATTGTTCGTGGTTTTTATAATGTCTAATCTTTAAACTAGAAAATTCTGGTCTGATAAAGTATCATAACAATGGTCTTTATTCATTTATTTATTTAGGCACTTTGCATGTGCCAGGCACAGTGCTGAGAGCTCCCCAGGCATAACGATCCTCCCTCTCCCTCCAGTTATGTTAAATGAGTATCATTTCATAGCATATATGCACAGGTTTGACAAGAGTAAGAACGGGATAATGGAGGGCACTCGGAAATGACAAATGCTTTGAGGAACTTTTTACCCGCTGCTGTTGGTGTTAGTGAAACAGGCTCTGACAGAGTGAATATTTCAGAAGAGAGAAATCACTCGTCCCACTGACGTTCGTCCACAATTTGGAGGATGCTCAGGGTAGATGCTTGAGTGTCTCTCGTGTTTTGAAGGCTTTCGATTTGAGGAGGCTGGGGTGGAAACGAGTGTCCAACTCAATTTCATGACGTTAAAAAACATAAACCTAAAACCACACTAGCCTTCTGCAGACAGATGGCATTGGACTTCTTACAGATCACAGCACACATATGGCTGTCGGTGCGTGCCACCACATTAACAACCCTGGGAACAGCAACACACAGTTAATTAGACGCCACCATGGCTGTTCGGGGACTGAACAAGCTATGGTTACTCTAGGAGGAAAGGGATAACAGATACTATACAACCCTGAGTCATCACCAGAAGGGGGGAAATGCAAACTTACGTACACAGGAGTCTTCGGGATAAAGTACAATGGCCGCTGTGTCACAGACAGAAGATCCACACTTAGCTATCGAAGACACACGCGTGCTAGTTTACGCAGCTCTGAACAAGACCATTGAAGCCAAGGGTGAGAGAGTGTCTGTGAAACACGCAAATGGACAGCCAAGGAGATTCTCGTAGCTCTGTGCCTGAGGGCCCTTCTGGCCTTTTACTCCAGATGTGTCTTGGAAATGGACTATAACGAAGGTAGCATAGTTAGCATGAAACCCACTGATTTGCTATTCTTTGGGGGAGCCTGGAGTTCTGGGCTTGGGCGTGGGCTGTGATGGAAGGCATGACAATAAAGCTGAAACGGTTACAAAGCCAAACTTCCTAACCCCTTGCACATATCAGTCTCACTACAGTGCAGATTTATTTGGTCTGTGTCAGATTTACATGCATACCATATTGCTTATTCTGTATAAGAGAAACCGTTAGGCATTTCTGATGAGGAAATCACATGATGGACTGGCTTAATAGAATTTGGAATATAGGAAATCACAACATCACCATTGACATCCAAGGCATCGTTACTGCCAACATACCTAGGGGGCGCGTCCAGGAGACTTGCCCTTTTTTCTACTATTTTTGGTTAAGGACTCACCTATCTCCTATCTACCATTCTCAGCACACACCTCACAATATTCCTTGAGTGGAAGACTATGGCATGTAGCCATGTGCAAAAGAACCAACAAAAAAATACCTTCCTAAAGCCTCTTCCTCTTTGCAGGGCACTATTGGACATCCAACATTTTCCCTCCATAACATTGGCCATTATGTATGTTTCCCTATAGATAAAACATTAATGGAAGGTTTTAAACGTCAGATTCAATACTAGGCATTTTCTTGTACACACGTCTATTGCTGCAGGAATTCAAAACCCTGGGGGTAGAGTACATATTATTCTTATTTGCAGCATAAGGCATAACATGCTCGGAAATATACACATTGTTGTGGCCTCTACTGTCCCTGGAACAGTACGATGCCGTTGACCTCAAGGACGATCGAAGGTAGCTGTCATTCACTGTCTGGGATGGCAAGGAGTGTTTATAAGGGTCCGAGGGGCACCTCCCAATGACTAAGCGTTGGTCATCCCCATAGGAGTGGAGGAAAGGGTTATCGGAGGTGTGGTCTGGCAAGAGAGACTTGCTCCGCTTGCTGTCCTCCAGACCCTGAGGGAAGAGGGAGCTTTTGTTCCCCAAGAGTTTGCTGGAGGGGACACTAACGAGACTCCCGTATAAATTTCCCTCCAGAAGGCGTTCCCTGTCCTTGAGGCTTATGCTCCGAGAGGGCCTGCTAAGGTCCATCTCTCTAGGTTTGTCGAGGATGTTATCGTAGGAATGCTGACGGCTAATTCTTAGCTTGTTCTTTTGGAACTGGAAGGTGTTGTTCTGTGCCCAGTCCTGCCGGTAGACTTCCTCCTGGGTGGCTGGATTGCCTGTCTCCTGAAGCATCTGGTCTTCATCAATGTCGTAGAGGTTCCCCATCCGTAGGCAGGCATCACACTTGAAGGGAGACCTCATGGTGAAATGGCCTGAATAGGTGGGCAGGTTGGAAAGGCAGCTCCTGCAGTGTGTGGAGTTCTGGCGGTAACGGTCACTGCCCTCGCTGAGAGGGGAACTCTTGTCTTTCAAGGTGAAGTGCTTGGAGTAGAGTTTATATTGGTCATTGTTGGGAAGCCCGTCTTCGTTGTGCAGAGGGTTCCTGTTCATGGGCAGCGTGGAGTCCCCCTTGCGGAAGTTCTCGTTGTGGTCCTGGTAGGCATCTGGGAAGTCCACGTTCTCGGGGAGGGCCATGTTTTCAACAAACTGGGGGGGATCTAGGTGGAAACTTGGCTGCTTCTCACCATCAATGGTATAGATCTTGTCTCTGGGGGAGCTTGTTTTTGTCTTCAAGTAGGAGCGCTCGGCCTCACTGCAATCCTTGGGGTACTTGGAAGCCACTGACATTTTGAAGTTGTCCTTGGTCTTGTGGTTCTTATTGATGTCAGGTTCCCTGTGGCACGTGGCCCGACTCGAAGCTTCTGAAATGTCCGAGTGAGCCACCTCTTCTGGAAGGTACCTAGGACTCTTTAGGGAGTGGGTCCTATTCTCCACTGTTGCCTCATTTCTCTGGGAGGCTGGATTCTGGGTCACTGAATCTTGGCGTAGAGATTCCACGGATTTCTTCCAAAGCTGCCGGGGCCTGGAGTTCCCTTTGGGTTCCGTGCTCACAGCCACCTCCACTGTGTTAGGGTTGGACTCATTGAGAGTCAGAGGGTGCTGGCCCTGGAACACATAGTTATTGAGGTTATCCTTGTGCCTGTTGGCCACAAATGTTTGGAGTTCATTCATGTTGTCCCCAAAAATGCTGTCTTTCCCCTGAAAGGACCTGTTGTCTGAATATATCAAATTTCCCTTATCTGAAACTATGTCCATGATGAGGGAACCTCTTTGGATGAGGTCAGCAGCTCTTTTGGGAGAGTCCATTCTTGAGGAGTTCACGTTGGACATGTTGGACATGTCTTTGGCTGACCGAAAGAGTTTTAACATGTTGCTCTGTGACCCGGTCAGACTGAAGTCCGGTGACTTCTTTTTTTCTTCAATGTGCACCCCATGAATACAGCTGTAAATGCCCTGTGGGAAGTGACATAACACACCATCAGCAGCAGCAATGACAGAAACCACTCCACACCTGAACTCAACCCAAAAGGTGGAATATGGCCTTCTCATGGAGCCCTGGAGAAATACTGAAATTCAGTCTGAAGCCTGATAATGATGCTTAAATGGATGAGGCCAGTGGCAAAGCATTAGGCTAATCTTGTCTCTCTGGATCAAGATTATTGGATGCTTTTGCAAGTAGTCATACATGAAGTTTGAGAAGAAGTATCAATGAATGCTCATGATACCAGAGTCAGCTATTGACAAACAAAGTTGGCATAAAAGGACTACCTATTACTAATTCTTTTGGGAGATTACCCCTCCCCATACACTGAAGCTATCAATCAAATCATGAGAGGAGGTCAGATCAAGCAGGTCAGTCAGAAAAATACTTTCTGATTAAGGGTAGGCATGAAATATATATAGGATCAATCAGATTTATTTATTTATTTATTTATTTATTTTGAGGAACAGACATAGATGTTGGGATAGAAGGAGCAGTTGCAGGGGACCGGTATTCCTGCCATGTGGGGACGTTATCCTGAGAGTGAAGCCATCATAGAAAAAGGTAGAACCCAGGTGACAAAGAGACATGACATTTATTGAACCTTTGAGGCCACTGGCTTGAACTTTGCTCTTACCCTACCCGATATACCCTTTACGTGTTTGTTTGTGTGTGAATATCATCGAGAGAGTTGGTTTTTAGTTGCTTGGGACAGAGGAGAGTCCTGATGACACGGTGTGCTGCACTTAAGTCCCTCTAGGGACTGAGTGACTTACAGACTCCTAGGTAGCTCAAATATAGTCATGTCCGTCTATCTGTCTCTTGTTTTCTGCAACACTTTCTTCCATTCTTAAAAAATAGCTGTTTACTTGTACTTAATAGTAATTCAAAGGAAGAACTTTTGATTCGTGCTAAATAGTAGGCAAGAGGGCATCAGTGACATTGTGATTTGTGGTCCCCCTCCTCCCCACTCCAGATTCCAGAGTGTGGCAGCCATACCTAAAAGGAACAATCAGATCAAACCTGCAGGATTTGCCTGGTCCTCCCACGACTGATAGGGAGCCAGCGCAAGAATGGGTTTGTTAAAAGCAAACGCAGCAGCTGATGCTGACTTTGGCATAAACTTGTGGCAAGTATATGTGATTGACTGTGGCCTCTGATAACGGTGGCTCTGTAAGTTCTCCATGGCGGGGGTGAGTTAACCTGCAGAACTGCTTAAGGAACTGTGACAACCTCGACACTGCTGCATTTTTCTTGTAGTTTCCTAAGGAGAGTCTCCACCTCAGCCTTCAAGGAGAGGTTGATAGAAAAGTTGTGCGTTTGAGCATCTCTTTCTCTGATACTCTCAACCCCAGGCTGCATGATCCTGACATCATGCCCTCTCCCACCTTTCTGCAGCCTTGTCTTTAGTCTCCTTCTCTGTGTCCTGTGTGGCTGGCTGTTCACCTGCCAAGAAGCCCCATCTCCGCCTCTTTGCTTCCAGAGGGGCTCTGTGTGGAAGTCATATGAATGCATATATATTTCTTATAGCACAGTACTTTGGAACATTTTATGTTAAACTATGCTTTCTTTACCCAATTTAATAATAGGATAATCTTATTCCCTGACCTAGAGGGACTGTGCTACTGAGGGTGAAAATCAGGGTGTCTCCTCTGTTTGAATCAGCCAAGATCTGTGCCTTTTCTTCCTGTTGTGAGTGAGATGAAAATAGCAGCTTTTAAGTCTTTTTCAAATTTTCAATTTTCCTCTTTTTTGAGAGGCATCTGCATTTATTTGCGATCAAAAAAGAAGAGTTATCTGGTCTTTTCTTCTAATGAGCTCCTAGAGATTTCGAGTACTTCCCTCCACCCGTTTGTTCACTGTCAGAGCAGTATGGTCCCACCTGCTGAGCAGAGCTGGCCATCTCTCTATTTGGAGAGGCCCACAGAAGTGGTCAGAGAGCCCAGTTATGTTTCAGGAGATGAGAGGATGGCTGCTGACTGCTTTCTGTGACCCCTGGTTTTCCTTGGGATTAACTCACATGACACAGCTAAGGCAGCTCCCAGGTGCATCTGCCTGGTGAAGCCACAGGCAGGAGTCAACATGACAGACCCAGCGTGTACCCCGGGTTTTGATGGCAGCATTCTCCAGGTGAGTTGACCCATCTTCTAGATGGGCTTCTGAGGGAGGGGGTGCACATTAGAGGATAATTGGTAGCGTCAGAGGCTTGGAGCCCCCTGGATGTGAGTCCCAGCTCCAGTTTTACTAGCTCTGTGACCTCGGATAAGCTGTTTCATCTTTTTGAGCCTCCACTTCCACATCTGTAAAATGGGATCATACACTCCTAAGGAGGGTACCAGGGCAAGATAAAATAAGGTAAGCAAAGCACCTAACACAGGAGGGGCTCAATAAATGTGGGCTGGACCAGCAGCTCAGTGACCCCTGATCTGCTCTTCCTTGTGTTACTTCGCCTCTCCTTTTACACTGGCACAAGCACACAGTGCCCGTTTTGTTGGAGCTCCCCAGGAAAGTCCTGCTGCCCTTTACTGGCAAAGACTTGTTCTGGAAAGCCACCATGGCTTCCTGGTTAGATAAGCAGCCCAAACCCCGCCCCGGGAGCCAAGTCCCTGGGCTCACGGTCCTTTCCTCCCTGCACAGTCCTCTCTTTCTTTTCTTCTCTTTGTTATTCATAGATCCTGGGTACATTTTATGGGTTTTGGAAATAGGATACCCCCTCAACCCCACGGTGGGCTCAGCTAAAATTAACAGGGAAGACTCAACATGCTGATCCAGACAATTTGCTCTGCTCCTGCCAAGGGCCCCTGACCTTTCAGAACATTCTCAGAGGGGCACGGCTCGACTGTCCTTGGAGCCTGGGCCTGATCCCTAACATATCTGCTGTGGACTCAATGTTTGTGCCTCCCCCTCAAATTCACATGCTGAGATCTCAACTCCCGAAATGGTGGAATTAGGAGATTAGGCTTGAGAGGCGCTTAGATCATGAGAATGGAGCCCTCATGAGTGGGCTCAGTACCCTCATAAAAGAGACCCCAGAAAGCTCTCCCAGCCCTTCCACCATGTGAGGACACGGGAGATGTCAGGCTCTGATGTGTTGCACGTGCTCTCTGTGTTTTGTTAGGTGTGTATTCACATGCAGCCAACCATTCAGACTCCCAGTCTCCACAGCTGTGAGCAGTAAACTTCTGTAATTCGTAAGGTACTCAGTCTGTGGTTCTTTGCTACCTACAGCGGCACAAATGGACTCAGACAGTGTCTGTGTCTAGTCTACTGTCCCCAGCTGTGGGCTGGCCAGAGCTCCTTGTCTCCTGCTCCCCTCATCTGGGCTCCTTGGGAAGGTGCAATGGTTCCATCTCCCTGCTCCTTGTCTTTGTTGTATCTCCCCATCTCAGAGGACAACCGAGGCCATTCTTTTTGCTGGTGACAGTGAATACATTTTTCTACATGAAAGGGAAAGCACTGTACAGAGAAAACAAAAGCTAAGGGCATCCCGCAGACAAGAGGCGCAGTTCTGTAAGTCGTTGACGGAAAAGGCCACAGCTGTGGGAGAAGCTTGGTTCTAATGCTAAATAAATGGCTTCTCAGCCCCGGCCTGCTCCCTGGGCAGTGCCAGAAGTGCATATGTCTCAGCTTTCTATTTGTTCAAGTCTTCCACGAGTTCCCAAGGGAGACAAGCCCACGAGGAGGGCTGTGTGTGTGTCTGCCGTGTGGCAACAACTTCATGTCTATTGTCTGGCTGGTCAATGTGCTTTAGTTTAGAGAACTGGTAATGGAGAGACCTGGCTTATGTGCAGAAAACCCTGCCTTGGGGTAGAAGTAGAGGTGAATTTCAGAGCATCTTGAGTGAATGTCCCTCAGGGTGTAAACTCTGAAACTGACAAAAACATGCCACCCAGCCCTGCACACACAGACAAGCTCCCTTTATCATGCTGTGTTTTTTTTTTTCTGGCATGAGAGATGAGGTGAGAAGACCCCTGTTGTTTCAAGGAAACAAAGTAAACCCAAAAGGGGCCCATTCTAACATGCTGGACCTCAATTTCTCCATCCATAGGATGGGTGTGATCAAATCGACCTCATGGGGTATTGTGAGGATTAGAGCTGATGGCCCAAAAGTCTCGTTTTACACTGGGTGTAATTCATTATGTCGTTGTGATCTTGCATTTGTAGGAAAGTAGGTTCTTTGCTTGGGAATTCACCACTGCATTTTTTGTTTTTGTTTTTGTTTTTCAGAAAATGATCATGTGTACACAGTGAAGACATTTTTGTTTCAGTTCTGAACTGTGAGTAAGCACATATGTAAGGTGGCATATGTGTGACTAAGCACATAAGACAAGTTTTAAAGGTATGTGCTGGCCCTAGACCAGAAAGGAAGAACATTTTTTTTTAGCAATCCAGAAGCCCTTCTATGCACAGCACTGGGGGCTAAGCCCATTCTGAGTTACCCTGAGAAATGTAAGAGATATTTATTAGGGGAACTCAGAATGAGAAAAGTACATCAAGTATGAGAACTTTTTCATACTGTATCATGTCAGTATCAGGCTGTACCTATTTTAAAAGACAAACTTTATCTGGGGAGAAGGAGGGTCAGTGCTCAGGTAGGGTTCCCTACCTTCCAGGGTAGGAGCAATGGTGGCTGGGAGTGTCAAGGGGACACAGAAGTCCCTTCAGTGCTCCTATGGGATGGAAGGTCCTCTCTCCCTTAGAGAAGGGAGGCTGAAGTTCAAATGCCAGCCCGTCAAGCTGCAAACACAACGATGGCTGCTCCTATAGACCCGGTCTCCCCTCCATTCCCATTCTTCAAGGCGCTTGCTATCAACTTGGCTTCTTTAATGGTATCTCAGATAGAGGAAACACCCTTCCTTACGTAAGCAGGATTTATAAGTAAATGCAACAGTGTGCATTTGCTCATAACCTCAGAATCCTTTGGATATGGAAAGCCTTCAGTAATTAGCAGAGAGAATTAGCTTAAAGTTGGCTTACCTAGCTGTATGCATTCACATCACTGTTTTTGAGCAATCTGTGTGTTTAGATGCCATCAAGCTAATTAATAAATATGCACTTGCACAGAACTCAAGTTTACAGTGCCATTGAACAGAGAAAATAAATCTTTCTCAATAAGCTACTGTGTACTTTCTGAATCTCCAAAGTTCTTAAAACTGCCAAATGCTAAGACTACACAAATTCCTTTTAAAACAGTTATTTAGCTTTCTCAGTAAACCTTAGCATATAAAATTAGATGCTTTTAACCAAATATTTTTCATCACATTTCAAGCTCTAATTCATGAAACTCTTTCAGAGTGAAAAAATTCTAAGGTGAGTAAATGGAAGAAATAGGAGCTAAACAGATTAAATAGATGGATGGATAGATGAATGAATGAATGGATGGATGGATGACTGACTGATTACCAGATAGATAATCACATTGGAAGTGAGTAAACAATATGTATGCATGTGCTTTCATTATGACTTAAGTAAATAACTAGATTGTGTTGCATATGTAAACATGTGAGTTCCATGCAGATATATGTTGTATAGTATGGTTTGTATCAAATCTCTTGTGTTGCTTGTGTTTGACATTTGTTGCTTGTGTGAGAGTGTGGACTCTGGCTGGTACACCAACTGCAAGCAAACCTTGGCTCCACCAAGACTGTGTATCCTTTGGATAATTCCCCTAGCCTCGTAACTCTGAGTTTCCCCATTTGTAATCTGGAGCTAATTATGGTACCTACCTCATAGAGCTGGTCTGTAGTTAAATGAGATGGAAAGCATAAAGTTCTAATATGGTGCCTGGCACATATATCTGCTCCACAGATATAAGCATTTTCCATGATTGTTATCATTACTGGCGAATTATGTCACATGGGCCTTTTTATGGCAACACACCCATGCCACGCTGTGCTGCATAGCATAAAAGGAGCTTTTCTTCAATGGCATGTGAACTCACTATAGCCTGTGAACTTGGTGCTATAGTTTATGTTGGGTTGAACGTGTAGTTTGTTTTGTTTGATGTGTGTGCATTTTCTCATGGTTCTTCAGGCCTGGGTTTCACTTCAGGCTCTGCTGCATTGCACTTGCTCTCTGTGGTTTGTTTGGTGTGTATACACATGCATGGCGGTGTGTGTAGATTACATTGTGTCCTGCACGTTTGGTGGGAATGCGTGCACATGCTGTGACGTCCTGCATAGGAATTGTATCAGTGTCGTTAGCATGCCTGGGTGCTAATGATGGAGGCCAGGGACTGCTTTGTTTGGCCCTCATGATGGTTTTTGTGGTGTTTTTTTGTGGGGTTTTTAATGGAATTAGGTACTAATATTTAAAAATCGAAAGGTTGCATATAAAATCAGATGACTACTTTCTCTTTCACAAATAAGAAGGCCTGATAACATTGGCTCTGCATTCCGGCCCTCTATTGAGAATGACTGACTGCCCCCTTTAGATGTGTAAGCATTATGCAGTTTGTCATAGTTCCTGGGATTCTCCATTGTTCCCTCACAGTGACACCCAGGTTCAGAGGCTGTTTTTCATGTCATCGGTGCTATCTTTCTCATGCCCAGCCTGCTTCGTCCATTCACCATTCCTCTCTGGCTTCCACAGGCACCTGGATTTGCAAACCCTGGCTTGCAAACGCCCAACGAGGGTGAGTGAGGGGGGTATGTACGAAACCCCACCCCCACCCCAAGGAGCCTATGCTCCCTGATTCTCTGGAAGCCCGATGCTTTCCTGGACCTGCTGTTGCAAAAGGAAGTAACTGCCAGGGGTACTGACCCGACTGATGGAGAAGAGTAGCCCTGGCCGGTCGGAGCAAACGCCCGTGAAGCAGAAGCGCAGCTTCCAGTAGAAGAGGTGCTCCCAGATGAAGGTGATGAGGCTGAGGGCCATGGCAGCTGCCAGCATGTAGAACACGCCTGCCATGTTGTCAATGTCCAGCTGACTGCTCATCACCTCGTTCTTCTCGTTGTGGCAGATCCCTGTGAGCCACAGTGTCTCCAGCTCCTCCATCTCACCTGAGCAGAAGACAAGATCCACAGGTGGTGAGGGGCGGGGCATGCACTTTGGGGCAAGCACCTTTGCATTTGGGACAAACATGTGTGACTCTGGGCTGTGTAACCTTACAGCAAGTTACTGAGCTCTCCTGGTTTGCACGCCCACTCACTTGTTGACTGAAGATAATAATAACAACAATACCTATCTAATATCGTTGTAGGAGGATAAAATGAGATAATGTTAGAGAGTTTGGCATGGTCCCTTTTGTTGCTTTTCAGGTTTTTTTGTTTTTTTTTGTTTTTTGGTCATTATCATTATTATCGTTATCACCCATCCTGTTTTTCTCTGTCCCTGCCTCGAACGCACCCAGTCCTGGAACAGGACATGACATAAACTGGCAGCCTGCTACAGTGGAGAGACCTGCAGCCCAGTTATGACTTCTTCACTTACTGGCCGTGTGACTTCAGAGCCACAGTTATCCTGCCTATGAAATGGATATAATAATACCGCGCATTCCCTACATTGTGGTGAGGATCAAAGACGCTCACGTATGCAGCATTACCAAATGTAGTACCTGAGTCACAGGAACCTCTCATAAATTATAGCCTTCACAGGATCGTTGTGAAGCAAATGCCCAGCGCAGAGCCTGACACACAGTTGTCCTCAAATATATGAGTTTCATTTTTCCTCTTCCTTTAAAAGAGTATCCAGGATTATTAAAAACAAAAAACAGAAAACTCACCCACAAACAGCTCACTTAGGGCATAAAGCATGAATTGAGAAGAGACTTCTCAACTGGCTCCGAATGGCCCCTTGCAAACTAAAGACCTCCACACTTCGGTAAGCAATTAAAGAAGTCGGTGGGGTTTTCAGAGGAAAAAAAGTAGTACGTGTGCTTACATTATTTTGTCCCTCTTTTTATGTGCATTTTATCTAGTTGCCATTTAGGAGAAAACTCTGATCTAAATGTCTAGCAATTATGCTAACCGTCTGTGAATTCACCAAACTATGGCACTTAGGCTATGATTCAGCCTTTACAAACTATCCTTCAAGGACAGTGAAAATCAAGGAAGATGCACATAATGGTATTGTATTTTGCCATGTATAATGTACACCCACGTTTTTGGCCCAAGCTGTCAGGAAAAAAATCTCTGGTTTTAATTTTTAATACAATTATTTATTTATTTTATTTAAAAACAAAACCGATTATCGTATTCCAGGGTACGATTTTGCACACGGATATCATTGTTGCTTCCCAGAGTTACACTGTTAACAGAAAGGCATAAATAAAAGAAATAAAAAAACATTTATATAGATACGGAATTAGTACCATCCATGTATAATGCACATCCTTATATTTCCCTCAAAAATTTGGGCAAAATAGTGTGCATTACACATGGCAAAATATGATAAATGGAAGGGAGGACTATAGTGTGTGTATGGGTCTGTAATCTCTAAGACACAGGAGACATGCCAAGAAAAATAAACACTCCACATGTGCATTTGATCTCTTTCGCAGAAGTTAACGTAATGATTGTTTTCATATTGCTCTCTTTTTAAGTTTTGTGGAATAAATGTGTATCGCTTTTGGTTTGTTTCCACTCTTGACTGATTTCGTGGAACATAAAAATCTAAGTCGACAATTATTTTATCTTGACCGTTTAAAGATGTTAGGGGTTGTCTTCTGATCTACACTCCAGCTGTTATGAGAAGTTGGATCATAATCTAATTGTCCTTGCTTGCCTTGCAATTTCTATTTTCTCTCTACTTGCTTTTGAGAATTTCATTTTGTCTTTGGTGTGGAATCTAGGTGTGGACTTACTTGTTTTGCTTGGACTCGTTGTGATTCTTCTATCTGGTGATTCATAACCTCAATTCTGGAAACATCTCCCCCATTGCTGCTTTGTGTATTAACTCTTTCCATTCCATCTTTTAAAAAGATTTATAGACTTTATTTTTACAGTTTTCGATATAATGCAACACCGAGCAGAAGGTACAGATAGTTTCCATGTGCTCCCTGTGCCCGTGCCCCTCAGTTTCTCCTACTAACATCTGACGTTGGTGTGGTAAGTTTTTTTACAATTTATGAACCAATTTTGATACATTATTATTAACTAAAGTCTATAATTTACATTAGGGTTCACTCTTTGTGTTGTAGTTCTGTGGGTTTTGTTGAATGCATAATGTCACATAAGCACCATTACAGTATTACAGAGAGTATTTTCACTGCCCTAAAAATCCCATGTGTTCCAGCTATTCATCTCTCCCTACCCTCCGTCCCAACCCTAGCAACTGCTGACTTTTTAATTGTCTCTACAGTTTTTTCTTTTCCAGAACATCATATAGTTGGAACCATACAGCACATAGCCTTTTCATACAGACTCCTTTCATTTAACAGTATGTACTTAACATTCTTTTGCATGTTTCAATGGCTTGACAGCTCATTTCTTTTTATTGCCTAATAATATTCCGATGCATAAATGTACAGTTTGTCCATTCACCCACCGAAGGACATCTTGGCTGCTCCCAAGTTTTACCAGTTATGAATAAAAATGCTATAAACATTCATGTGCAGGCTCTTCTGTCGACATCACTTTTTAACTCATTTGGGTAAACACCTAGGAGCATGTTGCTAGATTACGTGAAAAGACTATGTTTAGCTTCGTAGGAAACCACGAAACTGTGTTCCAAAGGGGCTGTGCGAGTTTGCATCCCACCAGCAGCGAGTGAGAGCTCCTGTCGCTGCGCATCCTCCCCAGCCTTGGTCAGTGCTGTCAGTGCTCTGGGTTGTAGCCATCCTAATAAGGTGAGGAGCATCATCGGAATTCTCCAGTGACACATGGTCATCCTCTTTTATTTTTCTGAAAATTCTGTTTAAACTATTCTGGACCTTCTCATTCTATCCTCTAGGTTATTAACTTTGCTCTAATATTTTCCATTCCTTTCTCTCTCTGTCCTGCAGTTAGATGATTCCCACATTTTCCAGTTCATTTATTCTTTCATTAGTGATATTTAGCTTATATTTTAATTTTCATTTATTTTAATTGTGACATTCATCAGGCTCTTTTAAAGTTCCTCCTGTTCCTTTTATATTAATGTTCTACTCTTTTGTTATTTTAAAAAACTTTTATATTTAATACTTTCAGCCCTACAATCTTTCAGATTATTCTCTGCCCTTCCCCCCTCCCCACTCCCTTTACAGTAGAAGTTCTTGGGGTTCCCAAGAAGTTCTTGGGAGTCAGTGTGTGCTGACTCCCATGGTGGGTTACTTCCCTGCGGCATTAGTGACTTTGGATTCTGAGCTAATCTTCCGCAGACTTGTTCTTCCCCTACATTCCGTGGGGCTCCCAAGCGCACTGGGCTATAGAAATGTCCCCACAGTGGAGTTCTGGGTATGCTTCCACCATGGTTCCGGGGACTTTCAATGCACCAGTTTCCGTACGAAAAAAATGTTACTGTAATTACTGCACCATTTAAGTAGTTACATTTAGACCTTCATACCCATTTTGGTTTTAATTTCTCACTCAGAACTTCAAACAGATGGCAAGCCTTCTTGTACTTTTTTTTGCTTTGATGGACAGTTTTTTTCTAACCTCCTTTGCACAGATGCATTGACTCACTGAAGGTCTCAGATTCATGCCGGGGATGTTAGAGCCCCAGTCTCCACCCTCACAGCTTTTATCTCCTTAGGCTGCTGCACCTCAGTTGAAAACTACCACGATAATATCCCAGCCCACTCTGTTGCTGGCACCTAAGGATTTTTCTCCTTTTCACCTTGACTGGGCATTATGCCAGTGTGAGTGTGTGAGTGTGTGTGAGTGTGTATGTGTGTGTGCAACAGCTTTTAATTCTGAGTTATGTGTTTGAGGCACGAAGAGGCTCACGTCCGTTTGGTTTTCCATTGTACCACAACCATATACATGTGTATAACGTTTGTAATCAGGATTTAAACAGCACACGTATTTATGGAAGGAGAAAATAGGAAATGTAGATATTTATAAATTTTTCACCCACAAGGAAGGGTGCTGGTTAATCAGTGGTGCAGCCAAAGTGCTAGGAAGGGATATCTCGATTTTAAGTCCTTTCTTTCCAACAGCCTCGGGTGCTTTCAACGCAGTCACAAATGTCATGTTATCTCATTGTCCCCCACCCCCCAACACCACCAACAATTTGTCCAAATTCTGCTCTCACTCTGTACCTCGAGCTTTACAGTATTGTTTCTTCTTCTCACAAAAACACTGATGCCATCCCCTCAAAAATACAGTGGGCTGCTGACTTTCCCCCTCCCTTTGGTATTTGTGAGGACACAAAAATGGGTCTTTTCACCATATTTTGTCAAATTCCCAGCACATCTTCCTTTTGGTGTCATCCCAAAGAGAGCCAACTTTGTATGTCCGTAACAGTGTCACTCTGGGGATAAGAAACATCATCTTGATTCCTTTCAGCATGTAAATGTAAAGATTTTTCCTCTGCCCTCTGCCCAAACAACACCCCTCTCCGAATAAGTCAACTTGGTAAACCAGACCTGCATCCCGAAAAGAGAACAAAATGCACACACTTCTCACTCAATACCAATTACAGCCTGTTCCAATCACTTTCCAGTTAATCATTTCCTGCCTTGTAGCCTTCTGCTACTAGTGTACTGAACTGCAGTTCAAATACTTCCTTATTTCGTTTCTAATTTACTCAAGTATATTGTAATCTCCTTGAGGGAGACCAGGGACCATGTTTTATGGTTTTGATATTTCTCATGGCCTGCAGCGTATAGCAAGCACTGAATCCGTATTTGCTTCTCCTGCTTCTTTCCTTACGTCCCCAAGCTTAAATTGGGCAGCCCTGCAAAAACTGTGCAGATCTCTTGGGGGAGCGTGTCTGCTTTAGAAATGGAGAAAATACAGAGCAAAAGGGAACTTGCCGTGGACTTGAGAGTAAAGTGCTGGGAAGTTCGCATGTCCTCGGCTAGGGTGAAGCGGCCAATGCCATTTTTCCAAGGAGCAGCTCTGTGATGTTCATTCTGCTGTCTGTTGCTCCATTACAGAGAGGCCATGATCTCTGTCAAAGTGATCTTGTAAACTGGAGCTGGTTAATGGAACAATTAAATGTCTTTCCTGCGGCAGACTCATTCTTGCTGGGAAGACAAAAGCTAAGAGCTCTCCTGGGAGCAGAGGGGTCCTGGGCAGCTTTGGGTTTGCAGCCAGGCCCACATTGTCTTCCTCTCTCCACCTGAGAGCGTTCTCCCTCTCTATTTATACCCTTAATGACAGACAGGGAGCTCATGTGCAATTGAGAACGCCGTTGCATCCATGGAAGTTACACCTGTTCAAAAGTTCTTCCTATATCTGTCTTCAGGGAAGAAGGCATTGCCAGCACATCTCTGCCAGCCTCTGAATTCTGTGACATCCTAGGAAGGCCGTGTGTCACAATTCTCTCTCTTCCCTAATGTTGCCAGTTAAAAGGCGGAGTAGTGGGGCTTCAGGAGGCAGGAGCCAAAAGGATATAAAATCTAAAATGGAACAGGCGAGAATAATTGAAACGGCACTGTGAGAATGTCTGAGACTTGCTTCCATTAGCGGCTTGGGCGATGCTGCAAGAGGCTGCATGAAACGTATAGAATCGGTCAGACCAAATTCTGTGCAGAAAGGATACAGACAGCGCAGGCCCACGCATGAGCAGGAGTCTCACGTTACCCATCCACTCACTCACCAGGTAGAAGCCATGGGTTTCTTTCTTTCTTTCTTTCTCTTTTATTTTTTTTTGGTATATTTTATTGAGTATTGCTCTTACAGTTGTTCCATTTTCCCCCCTTATCCCCTCTGCCCTGCATCCCATCCCATCATCCCCACACCTCTTAGTCCATGTCCATGGGCTGCACACACCAGTTCTTTGGCTTCTTAATTTCCCACACTCCTCCCAGCCTCCCCCTGACCACTTTTTTGTGTGTGTGTGGTCAAAATCTTCCCGCCACCACTTTCCGCAGCCCCACCCACCCTCAGTTCCCACCCTCAATCCTTCCCCTGTTTGGCTTTGTCGATGGGTCCTTTATGCATGTTCCTTGGTGACCCTTCCCCTCCCTTTCCCCTGTCAAGCCCCTGCCTCCTCCCCTCTGGGTACTGTCGGTTTGTTTTTCACTTCAATTGTTGCTGGTTATATTTTGCTTGCTTGTTTATTTTGTTGATTAGGTTCCACTTATAGGTGAGATCATATGGTATCTGTCTTTCGCCGCCTGGAAGCCATGGGTTTCAGATTTGTGAAAAGGAATGAATGAAAATTCAAGTAGACGCCATCCAGCAAATCACAGGAAAGAACATTTCAGGTAGAAAACACTAAAATGAGCTACAGAAGGTAGTGTCCTTTTCTGAGGGTTTGGGGAGCATTTTGAATCATCCAGTAAGGTCTAGATAGTCCCAGGAGGAAGTATGAGAATCAGACCGCCTGCAGTCAGCCTCCACCTTCAACACTTGCTACCTATTTGATCTTGATTCAGATACTCCTCTTATCTATCCATCCCCACACTCATTCGTTGATCTATTTTTCTGTTCTTTTATCTAACAAAATTACATAAATCCTATTCAGTTTCAGGCACTCTACTAGAATTTTTGAACATTAACCCATGGAGCCCTCATACCAACTTCCTGGGACTGGTGCCCTTATCACACCCATTTTACAGGTGAGGTTAAGGAGCTTGATCGGTCTCTCTGAGCACCAGTTCTAACACCTTCCCAGTGGAGGACAATGACATTTACCATGTAGGAGTTTTGTTGGATGGAATTCAATGAGGTTGCACACATACAGTGCCTGGTGCACACTCGTTACACAATCAGCATTGCTGAAGATCGCATCATTTCCTGCCGGAAGCTAGGGAAGCTGGGGCGTGGGGTAGATCACATACCCCTCCCTGGACCCTCACAACTCGTGGGGTCTATGAGTCCAAGGCTGTATGTCCAGAGAGAAGTCTTAGGCTTCCAAGAAGAATCTGTTATGTCCGAAGTAAGAGAAATCGGTGCCTTATTTTTCCCTCAGACTCATTCTCCCCATCTCCCCAGGGACTGCAGTGGCTTTTCAGATTAGATTTCATTCTATTCCGTAAGACTGTGTGAGCACAAAGGGGATTTCTCCAGGAAAGGATTTTATAGTATGCAGTGTGACTAGCCTTCCGACTTTCTGAGCATTTCTCCCCTGAGGTCAGTCGTAAAAATGTCCCTTTTGAACCTGTGCCCTTTAGGCTTCATCCAGGGCCTGAGTATTTGCTGAAACACATCGTCTAAAACCAGCCCACACCTATGCCCTTGCAGGCATACATCTCCGTATTTTCTTCCCTTGATTTCCAGCCCAATGCGTCTGACCCTAGGCAGTGATGGTGTGGAAAGAAATAGCGCGTGATTTGGAGAAGATGAGTTCAATGTTCTGTTTCATTTCTGGTCAAGAAAATTAATGTTTTCGGGTCTTCAAAGACATCATTTGGTTTTCCCTTACCTTCCCACACATTACCTTATTCACTCACTCATTCATTCATTCATTTTTTTTTTTTTTAAAGGACATTTCTTAAGCACTTAGCATGTGGTCAGCATCTCTGTATTTTCATCCGGAGGTGGGTAACCCAGTCTTTGGCCCCTACAAGCTCAGAGAGTGCTGTGGGAGAGAAAATCCTACGCACCAGTAATTACGGCAACATGAGATGACGGGATTGGCATAGGGCTGGAGGCAGGAAAAAACGTGGAGTGTTTTGGGATCTGAGATTGTTTCAGAATTTTACGGAAGGAAGAAGCAATCAAAGGAGGGGCCTAAGCACAGGAGCCCATTGCGAAGGACTCAGCTTCCGGGCTAAGGCATTCGGGGTGTCCTGGGAGCAGCGAGGCCGTCGGGTGAGACCGGCTATATGGTCGGTAGACCCGGGTTCTTCAACTACTGTCCCCGGAAACCCAGTGTCTCCTCACATATAGTCTAAGGCATGCTGTTACAGGTGCGGGAGGGGTGGAAAATTTGAACGACAGTGCTATAGTGTGGAGGAAGGTCACCAGGACATTCTAACCCAGTAGCTCAGTGGGTCCTGGCCTCAGAGGCAGGCAGAATATATGGACTAAACTCTCCTGCTCGCAAGATATGTAACGATTGGGAGAAACCCACATGCAGAAAAGTGCTGACAAAGATCCATGGTAAATCGTCATCAACGTCACCAACACCCATCCCAAATTACTCTGGATATACAAGCCACATGGTGTCATGCTGAAAACTTAGCAATGGCTATATTTGGGGTACAGCTCAGAGGTCTCCATCTCCAGGATGTCTTCCAAGAATGCATAGGGATATTGATCAGAGACCACAGTTTCTCCGGTTAGGTGACATTGGGGTATCTCGTCAATAGAGAACCTGTGACACACGAGTAGAATTGCCAATAGCTTCTACATCCTCCCTATCGGGAGGTAAGTTTCTTCAGAGTGGGGGTTTTGTCTTATTCTTCCTGTATCCCTGGTCTCTGGGACAGGTCTTGGCCATAGTAGGTGGGTCCATAGACGTGTGTTCACTATAGATGACGCAAGGCTTCCCCTCTTGATTAGCTGGTGATTCACTGATCTGAGGATCAGCAAGAGCTCAAGGGAGGAAGGAATTTGTAAAGTGCAGACAAAGGGGCCAGGAATAGTCTCTGGAACTTGGAAATCAAGACTGACTCTGGGGGCCAGCAAGTTCTAATCAAAGATCCTAGCAATAGAGTCCAATTGTTCCCCACAGGGAACTAACTTCCATCCATAGACAAAGACGTCAGGATGACGTCGCTGTTGGTCCCATTAGGGTTTGCTGTGAATACCAGAGGGGAACTGACCCCATTTCAATCCTGTTTTATGTCTTGTCCAGGGATTGGACACTTTGAGTTTCTCAGAAGCCCAAATGGCACTGGAAATGGCAAAAACACAACTTTCTTTGTAGAAAATCTAGGGCGCGATCGTGGGCCGCCTCGCGTTCCCGGTGAGACCGGCTTTGGCCGCTGTGGGCTCTGAACTGCAGTCCTGGCAGTGAGGACAGCTTGGGGTCTGCAGGGTTGAGGCCAAGTCTTCTTTTTGTCCAGTTTCCCCGGGAAGGAAGCTGCTGGTCAGATCTGGGATTTAGTGTGTGGCCTTGAAACAGAGTAAGGTCAGTTACCATCTGATCACTGACCTCGGAGGCTTAGCTTCATTAATTTGAAACTCTCGAGTCTGAGACAGGTGACCTTGGATCTGGCACTAATAACATTTAGAGCCTAGGATCTCTGCGTCTATAATCTCTTAGGGTCACTGAACAACTTGCTGGAGAGAAAAAAATACCTTTGGCGTGGGGTGGGAGCCGAGCAGAGGAAGAGTACAAGATTCTGGACACAAATAGACAAAATTTAGAAGATAAATCTCCCTTATTTATATGTCAGAATATTCCATTTTTGTATAATGCTGAGAAGTCATAAAACCAAAATAAAAATAGGCTTAAATTGTATCTAGTTAGATGCAGAGACAGGCTGTCTTTGGCATAAATGTTCCACCTTCCCGTTGAGGTCTCTGCTCTGTGGATGGAGCTCGAGTACCATTGAATTCATTGTGGGTTGTCGCCATCTGGCTGGGATTTCATCAGCCACGTAATCAACCGTGCAAGTTGGAGTTGGGAAATTTTATGCACACAGGTCCCCAACCTGTGTCCCTTGAAGAAGGAAAGGGGAAAATTGGAGAGACAATTGGGCAACTCTATTGTCTAATAAGGTACAGTCACAACTTTCCATTAGAGGGTAAAATTGGCAAGAAATAATTCTCTGGAGTAAGACTGAAGAAAAATTTCAAGAAGTCCAGGAAATTCTATATTTAACAAGCACTTCTGGAGTCTGCTTAACCAATTTGTCTCATACACACAGAGGTGGTCAAGTTGGTATGACTTAAAAGGCATAAGCGTTTGTGAGCATAAATGAATTCATAGCAGCTTTTAGACACTGCACACTTAATCAATAGTCCTTAAATTTCTGTAACTCATTGTATAAGACTCAGAGGACTTTTTAATATCACAAAGAAATCCTTGTGTTTTAAAAGGCTGTAGATGTAAGAGGAAAAAAAAATACAAAAAGGACGGTAGTAAGGCCACATCCCATGCCAAAAAATATCTCTCTTCTTTCTTTCAGCAACTAAAATGACATCATTGCCTTTCAGTTCCTTTTTTATTAAAGTGTTGTGAATAAGCTTCCCAAGACTGTATAATCCTTAAGCAAAGGGAGGACATCCGTTGTCCATTTTATCTGCATTCCCCATTGCCCAGGATAGTGTGAGCTTAATGATCACTCAGGACTTGGCCGTGGCTTGAAGGAGAAACAGAGGAAGGCAGGAAGGAAAGGAAAGGGGAGAGGAAGGAGGAGAGAAGAGCAAAAAGAAGGGAGAAGGGAGAAGGACAGAAAGGGAAAAGTCGGAGTGGCGGCTCTCCACTGGCTTCCTCCCCCTTTATCCCAGGTTGGAAGAACTGGACGGCAGTGAGACCATAGCCAGGGATGAGTGGGAAAGCATATGAGGACAGGGCAGTGGGTACATTCAGATTCCAACTCAGGTAAGAGATCACTGCCCCTCTGTAATGGAGCACCAGACACTATGGACCTCTTGCTCCATTCTGCTAATGATGCAGCTGAGGTCAAGTTAGAGGAGCCAAGGTCATACATTGAGGAAGCTGGAGAAGGAATCTGGCTCTCTAAACTATTGGCTATGATTGTACAGCCCCCACCACGCAGCCACAGAGGAGCACGCCCGGAGTTCCGTTACGCAAGCCTGCTTTCCCTCTCTGCTGGAAGGAATGGGGCACTCAGAAATCAGAGGAACCACAAGTACTGCTGGTGGGAATGTGAATTCTCTGTACTTCTGAAAAATGTTTGGGCGTATTGACCGAAGCAGAGTATATGCACATTCTGTGACCCAGCAATTTCATTCCTAGGTATGTCCCCAAACGACTATGTGCCCACATGACACCAAAAAAATGCACAAGGAGATTCAAAGCAGACAAAAATGAAAAATAACACAAATGTCCATCAACAGCAAATGTATAAATAAATTACAGTATATTCATAGAATGGAATGCCGTGCAGTAATAAAAAATAATGAGCTATGGTTAGTTAAGTCATTAACATGGATTAATGCCACAAAAGATACAAATGAGTATATGTTGTATAATTCCACCATTTATCTGAAGCTTCAAAGGAGGTAAAACCTGTCCATGATGATGGAGGGCGGTGTTGGCTGGAATGGGCCATGAGGGGGCTTTCTGGGCCATCATTGTCTAGGTCTTGATCTGGGTGGTAGTTACATGGTGGTATAAAATTAATTGCACATTGATTTGTATAACATAATGAATGTTTATGCTAGCTTCCAGAAGGCAAAAAAAGGATAAGAGTCGCGTATGAGGTGTAAAGTGTTCTTCCATTTTGGGAGCCAAGAGAGGAAATAGTAAGAAAAGTGGACAGAAGCAGCCTTTCTAAACAGGGGAAAACACTTTTTTAGAAATATTAACTTTTTACAAAGAAAAAAGTCTTAAAGGAGAAAAAGGTGGGAACTCTATTACAATCTTCCGTATTGTTGGAATTATGTTAAAATAAATGTTTAAACTATATTTTTTACTTTTATAATTGAAGCCAGAGGTCAGCAGTCTGTTTCAAAGAGCTAATTAGCAAAATTTTTCAGCTCTGTGGGCCATATGGCCTCTGTCACGGTGGCTCACCTCTGCCCCTGCAGCACAGACACAGCCACCGGCACACGCAGAGCATGAGTGATGTGTCTGTGCTCCAATAAAACATCAGTCACCAAAACTGGCAACGGGCCGCTGTGGGCCATAGGTAGTGTGAATCCTTATTTAAGCAATCAGCAAAGGAAACACAATGATTTTTAAGGAAATTATATATAGGAATAGGAATAAATCCCATCTTAAGGAGACCCTCGCCATTGGTACTCAGGTGTTCTCATACCATTCCAGTTGGTGACGCCGGTGCCATTACAATTCCCAACTGAAAGAGGAGAAGCTGGCCCTTAAAAAGGGTAACTTTCCCATGGTCACAGAGCAGGTAAACATCACTTCTTATTTGAACCCAAAGCCTTTTTTCTTAGCTGCACGCCATGCTGCTGCTACACTTGTCACTTTTTGTGTGAAATGTTACAGTAGAAATTTTAACAAATTACTAAGAAATATAAAATGTTCATTAAAATTTATATGTAAAATAATTAAATGGTCAAAAATAGATGAAAAGGACAACTCAGATATCTTTTTTTTCTACTTTCAATAGTATTCACAGGAATTCAGATTAAGGCAACCCCAAGATAGTACATCGTGACTTCTATAATAGGGAAAGAAACCAAACCCAAAACCAAGCCAAACAAAAAGCCCCCACGATACCCAATGCTGCTACATTGTTTTAAACTTGGTACCTTGACTCATTATTAATAGTACATTTAGATGGCAATAGTCCATTTGGGCATTAATGTAACACCATAAATCAAGACTCCTAGAGATAGTTATAGCCATTTACCTTTCAAAATCTACATTTGAGAATTTGTTAAAAATAGACAAGTTAAAAAAAAAAGCATGAAGATGTTCCTGCCATCATTATCTATATGAACCAAAAATAATAAAATGTTTAATAAAGTAATGAATGTGGTTTAATAATGATTATGACATTTTATGCAAAAATTAAAGTAATTATGAGGACCAGATTATGTAACATGAAAAAATGTTTAAAATATACTGGTAAGTGAAATAGTGGAATATAAAAGTGCACATGGCCAATAATTATTCAAAGAAAGGTGTTTGCAGGTAACAAGGACTAGAGGGGAATACATACACTGAAAATAATTATGTGAAGGTCGTGGATTGGGGTGCTTCTGTATGTATATTATATTGCTGTGCCAAATTTTGTGCCAAAGTGATTAAAAAATGTAGACTGAGATGGATTTGGGCCTCTTTTTATCCATCCTGTAAATACTACATGAAGTTCTATGACATCGGTGTTTGACTTACCAGCAAGCCATTCAGGATGGCTTATTTCAGCTGTGATGGTTCTCTTGACATTTGACTTTCCCTGCTTTGAGCCATTCACAGCTTGTCAGGCACAAGTTTGACACTGTGACCTTGACCTAATCCTGGTGTCAGATGGTTAACAGACAGCGCAGCTGTGGATCTCAGGGGACCTCCTAGGAAATTCACTGCAGACTTGCACAGAGGAAGAATCAGTGGCTCTCTGGGATATTTATGGATTTTATCTGTTTTTTAAGTACTGTCCCATTATTATTCCAAGTATGCCTCTAGTTAAAATTAGGAGGGAGATAAACAAATCTAATTTTTATGGTACCATCTGGTCACAGGCCAACAGAGAAGCAGTTAAGCCCCTTACTGCTAAGCTGTGCTTAAGACTGACACTTTCTTCTTTTGAAAACATTTCATTTCCAAATGAGTAGTTTGCCCTGAACTTAGTTTCTAGGTCAGAGGAGGTAACAGTTGCTGGGGCATCAAAAATGGTAATTAATCACCCCCTTTGGGTTTATATCATCAAAGCTGCTGTTCTGTGTATAACTGAGGTTTTGTGTGCATGTAAAAAATTAGACTCAGTCAACCCATCCCCAGTAATGATCTCTAGCCACACTTTCCGGTGGTTTCAAATGGGTCCACATTCACATGTGTAAGGGATCAGGAGAGCCATTGCATCTAAATCTGGTTTCATATTGAATTTAATCAATAAAAGCACTGACTCATTGGCCACCCAGATGTGGTTCTCTTAGTCTTACCTGCTCTATTTTAACAGTTATTACATGAAAATGAACTCTTTGGGAACAAACACTTTCGTGTCTGTTTTGTTTCTTGGTGAATGAGGAAGCTTAACACTGAAGTCTGTTTGACAACTTCTGCCCCTCATACCCCATCCCCATATCTCCTATGTTCCTTACTGTTGTGGCCACTGTGCACATGGACACTGCCAAAGTCTACACCATTTATTCCTCGGGTGTCACCATCACCAAGGATTCTGGATACAGAAACCCAGTTAGGAGCCAGAGAGAAGGAGGAAGGATAAAACACAGGGTAAGCATCCAATTTCACGGACCCCAAATGAGTGAGTGATCTGTTGGCCAGGGGCACGTGCATCCAGTAACTGCCAATCAGAGGATAAGATGCTTCTAAGTGCTAAATATCGTTATCCTAAAGAGCGGTTCTTTATTTTACATCTGAGAGAAGATGTAAAAATGCCCCCCGCGGGGGCAGGTAAAACTTCACTGTCTGTGTTTTGCACAGGGTCCCTGCCTGAGTCTGGTGGACACAGAAGTGACACAGCAGCTTTATGAATAAGGTAACTCTTAAGGACAATAGAACAAGGAGTCTTCAGTCATTTTTATATCCCATTACCTCGAGCTTTGAAGCTGCTCAGCTGTTCTTTGTTGAATGCCTGTCTACAGGGAGAAAAAATGAATGAGCAAATGGGCGAATGAATTGGGGGTCTTGTCAATGGCACCTGGTCTTTGCTACCTGAATAGAAAGTTCGTGATTTACAGATTAGCCTAGCTCAGCCCAAACTGTGATTTCTGCCTTTGAAGTTTCCATTTGATTAAAACATGTTTAGCAAGAAACAATAACTTTGTGAAATGCCAGAGATTATGCAGCTCCGAGGAGCTCTGTGGGGAACAAGCAATTTGGGCAACAAAATCGGGTGTCGGTGAACCTGGAGAGGCTGCTCTGCAAGCCTGTATTGGGGCCAGACATCTGACTCCTCTTAATTACATTCTGTCCTTGTTTCATTCCCTCTCATCTCTTGCTTCTGGGCCCTGAGTTTTCCCCTAACTGCCAGGGTTGAATGATCTCAAAAATTAGGCTGAGCCTGTTCCCACAGTGCCGGGGCCTGGGGCACAGACAAGATTCCTTCTCCATGGAAAAAAGTGTAGGTCACTTTCTCTCCCACCCTCAGTCTCCGTCACCAAGTTATTTTGCCCAGCATCATCTGCAGGGGACCAACGCTGCTGCTTCTTCAGGGAAAGAGGAAGGAGCACTGACTCTGGATTCTGACTGGTCTGTTTAAGTCACGGCTTTGCTCCTTTCCAGATGAGGAAAGCTGCCTTAGGAGATGCCTGTGAGGGGGCCAGAAGATAAAGAAGCAACACTGCGTAGGGGTTAAAGGACGGCCCTGCCGCGTGCTTGCCACTTTACTAGTTTGGACACTTAGTCTACCTGTGACCCAATTTTCCTCATCTGTAAACAGGGATTAATCATAACTAATGCCATTTAATCATTTTGAGAACTGAATGAAATTAATACATTTAAGGACTGAGATTATGTTGTGGCCCATGGTCATTCCTTCCTAAGCGTTGCCTATTGTTACAAATGTCTATACAAATAACAATGATAACGGTAACTGTTGAATGACTTCCATTTAGAGAATGGAAAAGTGTCTCTTCCCCTTAAAGGGGAAAAGATTCTCGGCACCTCTTTTCCCCCAAACCCCCCATCCTTATTTCGGCATTTATCTCTTTAAGTGGTTCCAACGGGGTGCTGCTGAGTCATCGGAGGCCACAGGGACCTATGTCATGAAGAAATGCTGGCAGGGGAGCCAGCACAAGATAGATTAGACATCTCCGAGTCAGGAGTGAGTCAGCCGGTGGTCGGTGCCTTGCTCCACCACAGAACCGAGATGACCCAGTGGACACTCTCAGACGTCTTCAGTTTCATCTGCAACGTGGCTAAGTGCTCAGCTGCGCAAATCGAGCCTGCCCCATAGAGGCCCAGGTTGAATACGGCCTGACTAGTCACCTAGCACCCATCTCTCTCTGAACTCCTTCCCCATTCTTTCCTCTCTTCATGCCTTCACCTCTCCTCTTCCTCGTTTCCCCCTTCACTCCCTCTTTCCCCCTTTCTTTGCTTTTGACTGTTGTTTTTTTTACTTCTTTATTATTTTCCCCTCCTCTTCATTTCCTTTCTTCCCTTCTATTTCTTTTCCTCATATATCTGTCCCTTTTGACTTCCCTGTCCTCCTCTTCCCTATGTTCTTCCTTGTGTCATCTTAATTTTTCCCTTTCCCTTTGGAGAACTGGACAACCTACAATTTTAAGTCTTCTCTCCTTGTCTTTCTCCAGACAATCTAAGACCGGGAGTTATCACACTTTTTCTAGGAAGGGCCAGATAGTAAATATTTAGAGTTTTGCAGGTCATACGGTTTTTGTTGCAACAACGCAACTCTGCTATTGTAGTGTGAAAGCATCCACAGACAATTCCAGAGTGAATGGATGTGGCTGTGTTTCAATAAAACTTTATTTGCAAGAATGGGCAGTAGCTGGATTTGGGCCGTGGCCACAGCTTTGGCCATAGTTTGCCTCTCCCTGTAGAAAATACTCTTTCTCTTGTTTGCAAACTTGACCACAAACTCAGTAATAATTTACGATATGCTCCAGTTCTAAAACCCAGGAAAAATATCACCTTGCTGATTATATCCATTCCAGAGGACTTGTGTTAAAAAGAATAAGTAAAACGGACATTTGACTATAACTGCACACAGGTTAGACAGTGGAGGAATCTGTCCTCCGTCTCGCAGTAATAGGGGCTCAAAGGCTTGAGAAGGCTGTCAGACTGAACAGTGATTACCTGGCGTCTTTCTCTCCCTAGAGATATCTAATGCCCTTCCTAATGAAAACAGCATCCCCTTCATCAGAAAAGATATTTAATTGATGATTTAAGCCCCAAAAAAGCATACCTGTAATGTCACTAAATCTATTCATTCATTTACTCATTTGTTCAGCAGCGTTTCTTTGAGCACCTGCTGTCTGCCAGGCTCGGCAGTGAGACCCGAGGGGAGAGGGTGGCAGCACGAATGGGCATGGGCATGATAGTGCCTGCCTTCAAGGGACTTACAGCCCCCTGCACTGCGGTGGGCCAGGGGGCAGAGACAGGTCAGCAGTGAGTAGGCATCTAATATGTGACGAGCACCAGGCTAGCTTCTTTGTTTCTTCTCCCACTTGCTCCTTAGGCAACTCTCATTTAAAGATGAGGAAACTGGAACTCGGAAATTCATTTTCCCAAAGTCATACAGCTAGGAAGTTATAGAACCTTCTATTTTAACCCTTCACTTCCTTTGCTAAATGCCACAAGAATGCTGTAAGTATGGGGCTAAAGAAGTTTGTGGTCCTAGGGCATCTAGTTGAGCGCTGTGGGCTTGAAGGACGTCTTCACGGAGTGGCATATGAGCTCAGGGATGGGCCAAAGGTCAAATCAAAAAAAGGGGGTAGGAAGGAGGAATTCCACTGATAAAAGAACTCCATTTTTTAAAGATGGTGGGACTGCAGACACTGTAGAAATTCGAATGAGGACCGCATTTATGGGTGAGCCGGTCTTTAGCAATCTCCTCATTGCGCGCTGCTGTACCATTTCTAAGCCAGCCCTAAGAAGATGGGCTGCGAAGGCTGCTCACAAATGTATCCATCCTCAGAGCAGAGGCAACAGTGGTTATCATGACCCAAGCTGCGGGGGTGTCCAGCTCTCCCAGAGACTCAGACGTCAGTCCAAAGATATTAAGCTGGGAAGCTGGACAAGTGAAGTGCTAAGGATATTAGCAACCCATCCAGTGGCTCAGAGCAATTTATGAGAATCCTAATTAGATACACAGAGAATGTCTGTAATCACACAAACACTCTGTACCCTGGCTGGCAGTATGGGGTCCCAAGCCATCCAAAGCCACCCTGCCTGCTTCAGCGGAGGAGCAGCCAGCAAATAAAGGGGCTGGGAATGTTACGTTGACTCCCTGGGAAGTAGGGAGCGGGCCTCTCCTTGGACTCTGCTCCAGTACTCCCCCACTCCAAGACCTGTGGGCATCTTTATCCTGGAGTGGTACTTTCCAAAGCTCTGGAGTCAGATGCAGCAAGGTTCCGTATTAATATAAGAGCAGGCTGTGTGGTCCCTTCCAATTTGTTAGCAATCTGGACAAGTCTGCTTGCAAACTTGCAGTACAAAAGGGACAAAAGGAATGGACAGGTATCCAGCGCACCTATCCAGCTGATATGATATATATGGTGTACTTCAGCTCCTTCGTACATATCTATCTTATATGCCCCAGTATGATATAACTATGGCCACTAGCTAATTTTAAAACTGGGAGAGTCCCCACAAAATGGTTTGAGTTGGTCACCTATTTAACAAAATATTAATACAATAGATACATGTGTTATATCTTTCGAGTGTTTCACATATGATATCTATCACATATGCCTAAATATGATGTAAAGTACAATGGGATATACCACATAAACAACTTATAAAAATATATGGTAATTATATATATTTAATTTTATTTGTTCAGTGAATTCAGACTAGCATTACTTGTCTCAGACATGGACAAGTAATGTATTTCTTGGTTTAAAAATAAACCAAAACCATGAAAACTGAGCAAAGTACAAAATGGAAGATTACATGCTTGTCCCCGCTAACACGTATTGCTTGTAACTAAGGTGTCCTGGCCACTAGCATGGTTTAGTGGACAGATGATCAGAACTGGAGTTACATAAGCAGGGTTCAGTTTTACGGTCTATACAGAGCGTTGCTCGCAGGCTAGCAGCGTCGGCATCACCTGGGATTTTGTCAGACGTGCAGAATCCCAGGCCGTCCTCCCCAGACCTGCTGAAACAATAATCCCCAGGTGATTCCTTTTCGCGTTAAAGTTTGAGAAGCTCTGCTTAGCTCACTTAACTTAACTGAGTCTCATTTTCCTGGTCTGCAAAATGGAGATAATAGGATCAACTCCAGAATGTTATATGAAGAGCTACTAAAATCATTTGTAAACTCATTTGCTTGGCCCAGAGCTGGACCATTGAGTGTGAGCTCGAAAACAATCAATCCTCCATTTTTGTCAGCACTACTGGCTTCGGAAAAATATTATTATAAAATCTGTTCTCCTCAATATCTTTTTGCAGCCTTGTATACATCAAAAGGGCTTTAAGCTCTCTGATCTTCCTTCTTTCTCTTTTCAAATCTCAGAGTCACATAAAAAATGATGAAATCCATGAGATTGGTGGGACCTATGAGATCTCCTGTTCGACCTCCCCTTTGAAGACAGAAATGCCATTTTAAGCCCCAGATTAACTCATCATTTATGTTCTCATTCAAGTGTTACCTTTTAGGCACCAGAGAGATACCAGGTGCTCAACAGATATTTGCTGGTTGCTGGGTGAGTTAATGAATGAAGCTCTTATAACTCTGGCCCATTCTATTCTTTGTCTAAACCTCACTACACTCGTTTTCCTTGTGACTTTTTCAGTCCTTCCATTCCTCCGGCTTAAAAAAACACTAGTTTATCTCATATTGCACCTTCACTGCTTTTTAACCTACCCATGATACCTAAGAACACACACACATGCTCATAACTTCATATATATTAATTATTATAAATATGTTCAGCCCTGGCTGGTGTGGCTCAGTTGGTTGGCGTACTGTCCCACAAACTGGAAGCTTGTGGTTTCGATCTCTGGTCAGGGCACATATGTAGGTGGTGCATTTGGTGGCTGGTTGGGTGTGTGCAAGAGGCAACTCACCAGCTTCTCTCTCACAATGATGATTCTCTCCCTCTCTCTTTCTCCCTCCTTTCCCCTCTCTCTAAAGTCAATAAGCATATACTCAGATGAGAATTTTAAAAATATGTTCATGTTTTGAGATTCGATATTTTAACCCATCGACTGGACTGTAAGTTCCTGGAAGGAAAAAAGAAAAAGACTGTGACATTCCCTTCTTGGAACATCAGTGCCTAGGAAGGTATATTTCTCATTAAATGTTAGATCGTCACGATCAAAGCTGAAAAGTAGCTATGAATGTTGTTACTAAGCTACTGAGAGCAAAGATTCCCATGATGCACTCTGCTATTTCAGAAAGGACACACTGATTTTATAGGAAAAAGAAGGTAAGATCTTACTGGGATCCTGTGTATATCTTCAGGCAGATTAGTAGACCTTTTCCTAGGGAGATGCCTGGCAGATTTCACGTAAGGGGTCCCCCCAATAACCAAACACACTGCTCAAAGGTTGTATTTATACAGTTCATTAAGAAAATTTTTTACACTTTTGACACTCATTACACTCGTAATCGTCCACTGAAGCTACTCTACAACAAGAGATAAACACTCCATTCTAGAGGATGAATAATAATTAGGTCCCGCTCAGCACTGTGCTCTTTACAGGTCTAATTTTAGAGCATAATTAATCCTGCTGAAGTCGCATAAGATAAGTGAAATATTTATGCAGCTGTGTTAATTTATGTATTTACTCCTAGAGAGACATTCAGAATTGGACATGGCTTTCCGTGAAGATTATGTCAAGACACCCTCTGGAGCAACGTCATTTTCTCTCCAATGTCTTTGCCTCCAGATGGTCTCTAAAGATGAAGCTGAGAAGACACATTTCGCAACCCCGACAGTCTGACCAGAAAAGCAATGAGCCAGAACACATTTATAAGAGTCTAGATGCTCTGCTAGTACAAGAAACATGCCTCTGGCCTATCTAAATGCCTTTACTTTTTATTTTTTATTTGCCAAAAAGAGGACATTTTTCTGTTGTTTCCATGATACTAACTTGAACATGTTATCACCAATACAATACTAAATAAAGTAGATTGAGTGCTGGCCTGTGAACCGAAGGGTTGCCGGTTCGATTCCCCAGTCAGGGCACATGCCTGGGTTGCGGGCCAGGTCCCCAGTAGGGGGCGTGTGAGAGGCAACCACACATGACTCTTTCTCTCCCTGTCTTCCCCTCTGTCTAAAAATAAAACAAATAAAATCTTTAAAAAAACCCACAATACTAAATAAGGTGTGTTGAATATTGAAGGAGGTGTGGATGGACAGTGATGATGATGATGATGGTGGTGGTGGTGGTGCTGGTGATGATGATGGTGATGATATGTTAGCAAAGCTCTTTACATGCGTCATCTCATTTCATCCTCACACCAACCTTCTCAGGTAGATATTCTTATACCCATTCACAGATGAGGCTAAGAAAATCACCTCTTTTGCAGAATTATTTATAAATGGGACAATAGACTTGTTTTACATATGCACTAAATTAACTCCTTCCTAAAGGGTCTACAAATCTCAAGTGTCTAATTAGCCAACTTTAAAAGATGCCTTAGAGAATTAAATGTAACAGGAGTCTTACATAATTGATCCCCTTCTAGAGTAAGGTCCCTTAAATAGAGGCTTTGCCCCTGTCTAGGTAGGGGGCTCACAAACCCTCTGAGCCTCAGTTTCCTCCTCTGTGAAATGGGTGTAGGCAATATTTCGCTTCATAAGGTTGTTATGAATGTTAAATTAAAGAACACATGGAATGTACCCAGTCTGATAATTGGCATATTCTCTTTCCTGAATGTGTGCTGTTTCATAACAGATTCTGTATGAGTGACAGCAATGGTAGGTAGGAGTAGAGATAGAATTCATCATTTGACAGCTATCCATCATATTTAAAAGTTTTCTGTCAAGTGAAACACATTCTAACACTAATCATTCATCCATGTACATATTTATTCATGAAATTCATTTTTTAAAAGATTTTATTTATTTATTTTTACAGAGAGGGGAAGGAAGGGAGAGAAACATCAAGGTGTAGTTGCCTCTCTCATGCCCCCTACTGGGGACCTGGCCTGTGACCCAGGCACGTGTCCTCACTGGGAATCCAACCAGCGACCTTTGGTTCACAGGCCGGCACTCAATCCATTGAGCCACACCAGCCAAGCCTATTCATGAAATTCTTCATTGACCAGTTATCTGTTATGTTCAGTATTTTGCAGTGTTTACTGCTATAAACAAGACTCTTGTTTACTGAGTAGTTCACCCCATGTAGAGTTGCTTAGGTAACCACCGCGGTAGATGGAACAATTAGCCCCAATACTCATCCCTCTCTGTGTCCACGCCCCTTGTCACATAACTCCAAAACTCCTATCCTAAAAGGTAGAGTACTTCTGATGCCTTGACCATGGGCTTGGCCATCTGGCTAGCCTTAGACAGAAGGGCATCAGTAGATGTGAATGTGATAAAGCAGAGACTTGAAATGTGCATGTGTAGTTAGGTGGTGTTTCTGGTGTTTGGCGACTCTGGCTTAGCCAAGAAAAGAGCTTCTCCCAAATAGCTGCTGGCCTTTCATCCTGAGACCCAGAATAAACACACATGGAGCACAGGCCATACAGCTGATCTGTGGGCTTGCAGAGGGTGTAGAGTCACCGTAACCGTCACAGCCTGAGGCAGAGCTTTTCCACTCAACCTGCACTCCCGTGAGCAAAATAAATGCTTATTGTTATATGCCTCTAATATTTCACAGCAATAGCTGGCCAGCACAGCCACGAAGCACTATTACACAGCTGAGAACATGGCTCGTGATCTGAGGAAGGTACAAACAAATGTCCTATAAGGAATTCAAAAAATCAGATGTTCTTATTTGGGATTTAAGTATAGAACACATTTACATTTCTTGGTGGCATTGTGAGAGTCTAGGGTTCAATTCTGAAAGAAGAAAGAGGAGGAGAAGCTGCAAGGGATTATGTACTTGGTTCAAATTCACGCCAACCCTACGCACTAACCTCTGCCCATTTCAGTGCATCTGGCCAGAGTAGTTGCCAGGCTTTCCTCTCCCGGCTCTAGACTAGCACAGCATACTCTGTAACCTATAACCACTCTGATGGTAGCCACCACTTGGTCTTGAATATGGCTTCCGCCCTATATCGTGAGGCTCACACTTACTCAAGTTTTCAGTGTTAACCTGCCACCTCTGCAGGCTTTGTTTTTCAAATCTCAGCACGGGCAACTCAAAGCAAAATGAACTTGCCATTTGAGCCACAACGTAACTCTAAAAAAACAGTGTCATGGAACAGGCTGCGGTGAGATCACCAACTGGGAGATAGAGAAGGACAGACAGAAGGAAACGCTGCTGCAGACAGAGTTGACCCAGTTAGCTCTGTGGTCCCATGAATGCCATAATCCCATTAGACTATAATCCCCATGAGGGTGGAAACTCTTTTTTTTTTTTTTTTTTGTATCATATTAAGTCAAGGAGTGGACAGCAGTGAAAATCGTGAGATTTCTGCTCCTTATCTCTTTTCTAGAAATTACTTCTCTTTCATTCCTTCATAGGATAATAACAGGAGCTGTTGTGTAAGCACAAGGTAACCTCACCTTTTATTCACTCCCGATGGGTCCAGGAAAGAGTCTTTGACCCAAAATGTGCCAAGAGTTCTTCCTCTGGAATTTGGAATTTAGAATAGAGGGACTAGAGGTGGGAGCTTTTTGTAAACTGGTTATATAATGTCACTGCTCTAGAGAAAAGATTTCATGGCTCCAGTACCACTAACACTTGGGGTCAGATAATTCTGTGTTTTGAGATATGGAGGGGGTGCTATCCTGGGTAGGGTAAGATGTTTGCCAGCATCCCTCATCCCTGGCCTCTACCCCCTAGATGCCAGTAAAAACAGACAATCAAAAGTGTCTCCATACATAGCCAAGTGCCCCCTGGGGGCAAAATCCTCCCCCTTCTTGAGAACCACTGCTGCAGAGAGAGGACCTATGAATCCATGCCACTGCGGCCCCAGGACTGTCCAGGTTGCCGTTTTTCCTCTAAATCTTTTTGCTCAACCCTTTACAAAATTCACTGAGATGGACACTTCTGCATCCTTAAAATAAGTTCCTTTAAAAAAAAATGTAGCTATCTATAACTGGTTCCATTATAGGAAACCCAAAGACCCACGGTATCATGTGACAGGCACTCAATAAATAATTTCAGTGTGCAGGTTCATCACACAAAGATCCATTGGAAAGTCAATGAAAACACAGAAAGTGTGAGGGTTTCAAGTTCCCCAGAGTAGGGGGTCACCCAAGGTCTTACCATCACCCACAAACTGGAGCAGGGCCAGGTCTATCTGCCTCTTCCAAGGGGAGCCCTTCTGGAGGGCGATTCCATAACCAGTGGTGGCAAAGATGTACCCACTTCCAATGGTCACCAGCTTGCAGCCTTCATCCCGCCCAGCCTTGTAATTTAAGACTGCTGCGTCGTAGATGAAAGCGTCCAGTTTCCTGCAATGACAAGAAACCAGGGAGTCATGGGAATGGCAGGGTACCGTCTTGGGGCCCAGCTCGCTACACCTGATCCCTCAGCATGCACTTTGTTTTTTCATGCTGGAGACATGGTGACTCATGGCCACTCCATCCTCGTCATAAAGGGATCTATTTTTAATGAGGAGATAAAAGCCAGAACCTTTTCTCTGCAGCTTACAAGAGACAGCTAAATAAAGACATGAGAATTCTTACGCCCAGGTGAGTAAACAGTTGAGTTTGCCGGTTTGTGAAGTGCTGCCTTGAGCGCTCCCCGCAGTGGAGAACGGCAGCCTGCTTAGAACGGTTGCCTCAGAACAAAGTAAACTCTTAAGGGGCAGGAGGATTCAGTGGTAGCAGGTGGGGAGGGAAAGGGACTAAACAAAAATAAGGTTCCTTCCTCCCAAAAGAAACATGCTTGCTGTGTATTTAGAGTACAAAAATGATTACATAATCGTTCTTAGACAATATTAAGAATGTAATTAAAATTGTCCATAATCCCATAACTCAGAGGCAACCTCTGTTAACTTGTTGGTGAACAACCTCCCAAACTTATGCGTGTGCACACATGCAGACTCATACACGTGCACACGCATCTTTTGAAACAGGGGTTGGTAGCTTTCCTGTCAAGGTAAGAGAATAAATAGTTTAGGCTTTGTGGGCTATAGGTTCTCTGTTGCAACTACTCAACTCTGCTGCTGTAACATGTTATGGGCTGAATTGTGGCCCCCTCCCCAAAATTCATATGTTGAAGTCCTAACCCCCAGCACCTCAGAATATGGTCTCATTTAGACACAGGGTCATTGCAGGTTGTTACTACTTAAGATGAGGTCATACTGGAATAGTGTGGGTCCCTAATGTAATATGACTGGTGTCCTTACAAAAAGGGGGAAATCTGGCCACAGACACACGGGGAGAATGCCATGTGAAGGTTGGAGAAGTGGTGCTGCCACCAGCGCAGCAACCACCAGAGGCTAGGAGAGAGGCTGGGACAGATCCCTCCCCGGCGCCTTCAGAGGGAGCACGGCCCTGTCGACACCCTGATCTCAGACTCCCGGGCTCCAGCACTGTGGGGCAAATAATCTTGTTGTTTAACCCTCTCAGTCTGTGGGGCGCTTTATGGGAGCCCTAGGAGCTAACACGCAGCATGGAAGCAGCCATAGATAATACGTAAATGAATGAATTCAGCTCTGTTCTGGTAAAAGGCATTTATGACAACAGATTGGCCCGTGGGCCGTTGTTTGCCAACCCTTGTTTTAACCCCCCAAATATGATTATACAATGCAAACTATTTCACAAATTGCTTTCTTTTCTCATTTCACACCACACTTAGTGAACATGTTTCATGTCGACAAATAGTTCTCTTTTTTGGATACATTTATTTTTATTGAGGTATAACTTATATGAAATAAAGTGTTAGATAAAGTTTCACATATGTACACATCCTTGAAATCACCATGCAGATCTAGGTATGGAACATTTTCATCATCCTCGAAGTCCTGGATGTCCCTCCTAGTCAACAGCCCCCCAAAAGGCGAACACCATGTAACCCCCTCAATGGCATCCCTGTGCCTCATTCATTACCTAGGCCCCTATTAGCAAGTGTGCATATTGTTTCCAATTTTTAAAGTTATTTAACAAGGCTGGAGTTATCACCCTTGAACATGGGGATGAATACTCAATTCTGAAATAGGTAGGAAAATGACATCACTCTACTTCCTGGCACTTTCTCAACTTCACTGCCTTTCTTTCTTTAACAAGAGAACATAAAACAATGGAGCAAAGAAAAATAAAAGTGGCAGGGAGTGGATGTAAATGCTGCATCCTTTCAGAGACAGCTGCTGAGAACTCCCTACGGGAACAGAAATGTTTGGAAGCTTTACGGCTGCGTTCTTCATTTTAATTTTTTTGTTTCTGTAACGGCTAGAGATGGGGTGAGACTAAAAGGCTTGTCTCACCAACAGAAAGACCCTGAAGTTTTTATTCAAGGCTGTAGGATTGGAGACATGGTTTTATGCTCTCAGGGTACTCAAAGGGGGTCAGATCATCTAAGCAGAAGAGGAGGAAAGCTGGGCTTTGTCAATGGTGATGGTGAACCAGCACTGACAAACCAAGAGGAAATAGTCTTTTTGCACAGCAGGCAATACTGAGACCTGTGGAAATAAGGGATGGGGGTTTTTAAAAGATGGGTTTGTGTATGATGGCTGTAAGGGGCATGACTGGAGCAGTGGACCAGCAGGTAGAAGAGAGCTGAGATCTAGTTAAGAATCAGATGATGGTGCATCCTTAGGAAAGTCGCTTCCTCCTTTTGGATGGTTGGTGGTCCTGCTGAGAAACTCACAAAGCTGTGGCATCTTATAATGCTGCAAGCTAATAGTCACCTTCTGGCACTCTTCGTAGGGAAGTTGAGACTCTGGATCACATGTGTTTTCTGAAGACTTCAGGCCGTGGATGGTATGTGTCCTCCTACTTGAAGTGGGGTGTTTGCGATGTCCCTACTTTACACACCAAAGTTACCATGGAGATACGGGAAGCCTGGATTTTTTTCTTTTAAGAATTTCTAAGCCTCCCCAACTCTCTTCTCTCAATTCCTCAAAAAACAAACATAAATACACACATATGTATGCATTCAAATGTTAAGGCCATATGTTGGCCTTAACAAGAGTTTCATGGGGTGAAACTCTTCCCCGTCCTGTTAACCCACCACACGCTCACACATTTCGGGGATGGCAATCTGAAACTGTACCTGGCAACCACACGAGACATGTCCAACAGTGGTTTAAATCATTAAGGACAAATTTCAGCAATCATTACCATAGTTCATGATGAATCTTTTTTGCAATTGAAAGAAAAGTATTTCCATTGTTAAAAGAAAAATTAAAAATTGCTAACATCCTCAAGAGTGGGCTTTGTGGTCAAACTATTTGAGCAAGGAGTGGACGCTATCTGACCTTTGTGAGCTGCTGGGAATAAAGCAAGGTTATATAAGTAAAATGTGTGCAGTGACAGGTGCATAACAAATGCTCAAGACACACAGATGCATCCAATCAAATTCAGGCTTTCTGGCAAAAAGGCTCAATACTTTCATGCATGCTATGTGACAAATCCAGTCCTAAATATTTTAGATGTGTTATCTCATGTTAATTGCTCCTTCTAACTATGCACAGATTTATATTCTACTTCCATCCCCATCGTGAGATGAGAAACTAAGTCACCAAGAGGGAAAGTGACTCTACACCACCACCCAACTTAGAAGTGTCAGAGCAGCATTCGGACTTAACACAGTCTGATACTAAAGACCACAGAATAACCACTGCCACCATGTGATCCAGAAGACTTGTGACATAAACTAAGGCAGCTTTATTACTTAATGAAATTCAGACTGGGGGTTATAGCTATAAATCAAGCTCAATGATATGAAAAAGAAAGCAAGGATGAGACCAGAAGAGAGTTTTAAAAGATTTGGTGGGTTGTTCAGTTTCATGTGTCTCTTTGCCAACAGATGCGTAGTTGTGTAAGGTCAAGAGTTACCCCATTGAAAACATCTCTGGTCCATTTATTCAGGGGACGTTTAGCTGTAGATGGCCATGGTTTCTTGTTGAAGCTAAAGGTAAGGAAGAGGAAAAGGCCATCTGAAACTGAAGCCCAGTTTAGACCAAAAGCTCTTGGGGGATTGGAATTGTGATTGCTGCAGACAGAGGGATATATTAGGTTGCCATGGGGTAATTGGCAGCTCTGGGTTTGCAACATCACAGAGATGAAAGGCTAGCACTGGGGGAAAGAGGCCCTCAGAACTCAAAGCAGTCAGCTGGATGCGTGAGAGCTCACAGGTAAGGAACCCAGTGTGCTTCTCTGCTCTGCGTTTTCTTCTCTTGTTTTTCAAGAGGAAATCATCTTTGTTCCCACCTTCCCAGCTCCTGCTGAGGTTACATGGCTGTCACTGGCTAAGTGCTTCTCCTACTGGGTAGAGGAGGCCCAAAGATCAGGATCAGAGACCTATGATGGGGACAGAGCCCCTACCCAGCTCAACTCTACTCCCTACAGAAGGCTGATCATTTCTCCAAACATTTGTGGCAAGTGAAATGACACTAGGGCTCCCCCAAATGAGGGCTGAAATAGGACCAGAGCTTGAAGTGAATGCTGTGCTGTTTTTGTGACATGCCTATCCCCGTGCCCTGGCATCATAGAGGCTGTGTGGGTGCTGTCGCCCTCTCCCTGTCACTGGCAGTCTTCGAGGGAAGCAAATGATTAAAAATGAGAGCAATTCATGAGAGGGGAAGATAAGACAACCTTTCAGCTAATTTGCAAAGAAGCAAAGTAAGGAAGACTGTCACATGTGCCCCATCTACTTTAACCTAGCATCCTTCTGCTCAATTTTTCAGCAGCTTTGAAGAGCTGCTACAGCTTGCTGGAGTATGTAGATCTGATCCTGTTACCTGAGTCAGTCTTTCTTACACCTGCACGATGGCCTGAAAATTCACTCTAGCCCTAAGACTGTTTGTGGGCAGATCTGATTCCCCCAACACAAAGGAAGACCATGGTCCCTTTGAGGATGGGGACTTGTATTGTCAAGTGGCTTGACATTTCCTAATCAGAAATTTCCGGTCTTAGCTCTTTATCTCCTTATACATGTTCTCAGATGCTCTCTGGGAGGGAGGGGGGGTGTCTCAGCATATTTAAAGGCTAATTATATAGTTAAAGTTAATTATTCATTCATTAATGTCCAAGAAGCCTTTAACAAGACACTTGTTCTGATGAATTAACGAAACTTCCGTGTGTGTGTGTGTGCGTGTGTGTGTTGGAGGTCTAGTCTAACGTATTACTGAAAATTAAACATCTCTTTGATGATAACTGAATGTCATTTTTTAAAGGTCACATCAAAACCTTTCTAGGTAGAGAAATACATCGCCCAGAAATTTAGGTCAGTCAGCATGCCCGGGCCACTATGGAAAAATGGGTGGAGTTCAGATTCACCTCTGTTGACTCTATGAATGAGGCCTAATTCTGAGGCCTCTTGGAGCTTCGACGATCTCATTCATGAGATGGGGAAATAACAGCTCTCTCACAGGGCTGGCTGCTGGATAGGAGAAAACGGAAGTGGAGGTGTTCTGTAAATTGCAGATCCTGGTGCAAGTCCAAGAGATCGTTGAGGCCTTCAATGAAGATTGGTTAGGACTTCATTGGGCAGAGAAGCAGTGGTGAGGCAGACCATCCTCAAGCACCCAGACACAGGGTTATTGGTGGGCGAAGGGCATTTGGTGGGCCCAAGAAGCGGTACCACTGAGGCATGACAACCTTTGCAAGTGCCTGCTTAGGCAAGAGACATTCACATGCACAGAAACTATACCTGCCATTAGCACAGGATAGTCTAAAACTGGCTTTAGGAAAGTGGCTTAGAATCACATTTTGACTCTAAGTTTGTGAATACAGTGTTTAATGCATTTTCAATATGGAAGCATTTTTCAGAGCAAAATCCATTAAGCTAATTTAATTCCTAGATTGATGTCTTACATAGCATAGTTAAATTGTTCCCATTTTTTTTTTCTTTTTGGAAACTATTTTCACTGCAATCAATTCTTTAGTGTTTACATTTATAAGGCTTTGATTCATTGATCGGCATTCGAACCATAACAAATTCGACTGATTTACTGCTTCTGCTATTTTGACTTTTCTCTTGTGGTTATTACTTCCATCAGGTCCTATGCTCCTGGGTCAAAACCGTGCAGAGATCCAAAATTGGCCAAGAAGATTTGAGTCATCTATGGATTTTTAGTCAATAACAAATTTCACCCCGTGTGCTTTCAGCTGTTGTGAGTTTAATTTGTGTTAATTATTTCTACCAGTAATAGTCACTGTGAATTGAGTTAAAAAAAAAAAAGACTGATGGCTAATATTTATTTTTTAACTGAGAAAATTCTGAGCAATTTTGGGAGACAGAGACAGAGAGAGATGCAGAGGCAGAGGGAGGAAACAAGGGAGGGTGGGAGAGAGGAAGGGAATGACCCAGATGGAGGCAGGCACTGAGTAAAACACAAAGACCGTGAGAGAGAGAGAGAGAGAGAGAGAGAGAGAGAGAGAGAGAGAGAGAGAGAGAAGAACAAGAAAGCGAGTGAGGAAAAGAGATAGTAGGACTCAAGAGAGGAAGAGAATAAGGAGATGGACTTACAGGGAGGGAAACAAAGTGGGGGGAGAGAAGAGAGAAAAAGAGAGAGAGAGAGAAAAAGAGAGAGAGAGAGAGAAAGAGAGAGAGAGAGAATGCAAGCAAACACTGGAGATGGGGTGCACACACTTTGCCTATTGACTAATAACCTCAAAAATTGGGAAGAGTTAAAATGATACAGCAAACCCCTGATTTGTTTCTGTTAAATTGAACATTATATCCAAACTAACCATGTCCAAAAAGCTGACAGATCATGTAATACAGTCTTTTAATTTTCAGACAAGGAAACTGCTGAGGCCCAGAGATCTCTGCCCAAGGCACTCCACAGTCAGTGACGCCAGGACAGTCTACTACTTGCTAAAGCAATGTGCCTTTGGGCACCCCTGCGGGGCTTCCCAAATCCAAAGGCAAGTCCTCAGGTGAGATGTGGGGTCAGAGGAACATGACAGGGGATCATGGGCAAGTCTGTGTATTCCTCTAAGCCTTGATTTCCCCATCTGACCAGAAGGAAAACCATCTCTCCCACGTGGTTGTACACCGGTTGAAGGAATTTGCTACAAATTTGCTATACATTTGCTTGGTGAATTTTAAATGCTGTTCTTTCCTCACACTACAACTCTTGTTCTGACACAGGAAAAAAGTTGATTCCTTCTGGAATATAAATATTTTATGGAGTTCCTTAGAATATACTCCTCAAGTGTTGGGATAAGAGATAACTATTTACTGCAAATTTCAAGGTGCATAGTATACAATAAAGAATGCTCAAAATGTGTTCTCTGTTCAGACTTTTCTTGAATGTTTACTACATGCCAGACACTGTGTTCTTTGCCGGCATATTGCATTTAATCCATACAATGGGCTCCTACAGGGAGGAACCAAAATTAGCATCATTTTGTAAAAAGGACAAACTGGGGTTTAAGAGGTTAATTAACAGCTGGACATCAGCAAGAGATGGAATTCGAATCCAGGACGCTCAGCTTTTAAGCACCACATTATCCTGATAGTGACAAATGATGCCGCTGAACCTGTCATGCACCTGGACTACAGGACAGGGAATCTCACCGGCCAGAAAACATGAAAATGAACAAGATGATGGGAAAAGAATCAATGTTTGATAAAAACCCTATTATGTGTCAGATACAGTGCCGGGTACTCTTCCTAAGTCAACTCACTCTGTTCTTGAAGGAATTCCAGGAGGCAGGCTCAGAGAGGTTATTTAATCTGCCAAAGTTCACACAACTAGTAGTTATCCAGGCCAATGTAGGCAGCTAGGTATATCTCACTCCAAAGTTCATGTTCTGCACCAGGGGTCCACTCAGAAAATAAGTCAATTAATCAATTGGCTAAGACTAAAGATTTCAAGACAGTATGAATACTTTGATCCAGAAAATCTACTTTTTGTGATCATTTCTACAGAACTACTTGAGAAAGTGCACCGGGGACTCATCAAGATTTTTAACACAACCACCTGACTTATATCCCCCAGAGGGAAACGGTTAAATAAATTGTGATGCATGCATACCATGGGATTGTTCCAGCAGCCCGAGAAAATGAAGAAAAGGACACTTACAGATACGGAAGACTCTTCAAAACATATGATTAATTGAAAACCAAACTGTGACATATTGCATAGTTTAACAGCATCCCACAGAATGAAATTTTATAATTATGTGTAGACATATAAATATATGGAAATGCATAACAAAGGCCTAGGAGAAATGGCATGAAACCAAGCAGATAACAGTGCTTACTGTATCGTGGTGGGGTGGTTGGAGATTGGAATATGGTCCCAGAGATGCTTATAGATTTGTAGTTTTTATTTTTTATAATGAGAATATATTTTTAATGAGAAGCAATACAGCACAGTGGTTAAGGGCACAGATGCTACAGCCAGTTCAAATCCCAGCTCTGAAGCTGACCGGCACTTGCCCAGACAAGTGACTTAACCTCTCCGCACGACAGTTTCTCTGTGTATACAAAGGAGCTGTTGGGTGTCTCAAACTCAGGGGACCGCTGCAAACGTTAAATGAGGAAATACAGGGAAAGCGCTTACACCAG